>JBBPBX010046965.1:15274-26369 GCA_038048925.1 Garcialebias charrua | reverse complement strand
CCCCTGCAGCTGTTTTGCAACACAGGTGTGTGCTCTTCCAGGTAAAACAAGCATCGTCATCAGAGGGCGGGGCCATGCTTCACGACTCGTTGTGTGTCAGTGCATGCTAGGACGAGGTGGGCCTGCAGGATCTATCTTCAGAAGAGAGACTTGGTGGAGGACATGCAGCCTGTCAGGAGGTTCCTCTGCAGCTTCATGTTCTGTCAGGAGGCTCCTCTGCAGCTTCATGTTCTGTCAGGAGGCTCTTCTGCAGCTTCATGTTCTGTCAGGAGGCTCCTCTGCAGCTTCATGTTCTGTCAGGAGGCTCTTCTGCAGCTTCATGTTCTGTCAGGAGGCTCTTCTGCAGCTTCATGTTCTGTCAGGAGGCTCTTCTGCAGCTTCATGTTCTGTCAGGAGGCTCTTCTGCAGCTTCATGTTCTGTCAGGAGGCTCTTCTGCAGCTTCATGTTCTGTCAGGAGGCTCTTCTGCAGCTTCATGTTCTGTCAGGAGGCTCTTCTGCAGCTTCATGTTCTGTCAGGAGGCTCCTCTGCAGCTTCATGTTCTGTCAGGAGGCTCTTCTGCAGCTTCATGTTCTGTCAGGAGGCTCCTCTGCAGCTTCATGTTCTGTCAGGAGGCTCTTCTGCAGCTTCATGTTCTGTCAGGAGGCTCTTCTGCAGCTTCATGTTCTGTCAGGAGGCTCTTCTGCAGCTTCATGTTCTGTCAGGAGGCTCCTCTGCAGCTTCATGTTCTGTCAGGAGGCTATTCTGCAGCTTCATGTTCTGTCAGGAGGCTCTTCTGCAGCTTCATGTTCTGTCAGGAGGCTCTTCTGCAGCTTCATGTTCTGTCAGGAGGCTCTCTGCAGCTTCATGTTCTGTCAGGAGGCTCTTCTGCAGCTTCATGTTCTGTCAGGAGGCTCTTCTGCAGCTTCATGTTCTGTCAGGAGGCTCTTCTGCAGCTTCATGTTCTGTCAGGAGGCTCTTCTGCAGCTTCATGTTCTGTCAGGAGGCTCCTCTGCAGCTTCATGTTCTGTCAGGAGGCTCTTCTGCAGCTTCATGTTCTGTCAGGAGGCTCTTCTGCAGCTTCATGTTCTGTCAGGAGGCTCTTCTGCAGCTTCATGTTCTGTCAGGAGGCTCTTCTGCAGCTTCATGTTCTGTCAGGAGGCTCTTCTGCAGCTTCATGTTCTGTCAGGAGGCTCCTCTGCAGCTTCATGTTCTGTCAGGAGGCTCTTCTGCAGCTTCATGTTCTGTCAGGAGGCTCCTCTGCAGCTTCATGTTCTGTCAGGAGGCTCTTCTGCAGCTTCATGTTCTGTCAGGAGGCTCTTCTGCAGCTTCATGTTCTGTCAGGAGGCTCTTCTGCAGCTTCATGTTCTGTCAGGAGGCTCCTCTGCAGCTTCATGTTCTGTCAGAAGGCTCTTCTGCAGCTTCATGTTCTGTCAGGAGGCTCCTCTGCAGCTTCATGTTCTGTCAGGAGGCTCTTCTGCAGCTTCATGTTCTGTCAGGAGGCTCTTCTGCAGCTTCATGTTCATGCCTCACACCCCCGTCTTCTATTATTAGTGACAGTTTGTGTTCAGAGCGACACTCTGGAAAACACAGAACCACATTCAGGACTGAAGAGTCTTTGGAGACGTGAGAAACCCCTGAAGCAGCAGTTCTGTTCCACATGCAGCTTCACACACACAGCACCATGAACCAAGAGTGTGTGAGATGTTTCCTACTAGGACGGGTCATTTTACAGAACACATCGTTTCACTGAAGGTCCCTCTGACCATGATCTAAACATAATGAAGCAGTTCCCGTGTGCTGCTTCTCTTTCAGAGCATTGCACAGACTCTTGATTCTTAATGACCTGCACTGAACTACTGGGCTTTCCATCTGATCCCAGCAGATATGAAACCTGCAAACAACAAGCTGCGTGAGAGGCTGAGAAACTTAGTCAATCCATGATACACAAATTTACTTCTTATGATACTTCTTGTTAAACGAGTGTATAATGAATAACAAATCTCAAAGCAATCCTTGGATGTTCAGCTCCACCTGACGTTAGTCTAATTACAAATGGCCGCTGCAGATGATGAACATTAGCCAATAAAAAACATTAAAAACTTTACTAGAAACTCCTTCTTCCACCTGCGTAATATCACTAAAATTAGAAACATGTAAAAATGATGCAGAAAAACTGGTTCATGCATTTGTCACGTCTAGACTGGACTATTGCAATGGTTTGTTATCTGGGTGTCCAAATACTTCTTTAAAAAGTCTTCAGTTGATCCAACATGCTGCTGCCAGAGTCTTAACTGGAGTTACTGGGAGAGATCATGTCTCTCCAGTTTTAGCTTCTCTCCACTGGCTCCCTGTCAAATCCAGAATTGAATTCAAAATCTTACTTCTAACCTACAAAGCCCTCAACAACCTAGCTCCATCTTATATTACAGATCTTATTGTTCCATATTTTACTAACAGAGCACTTCACTCTCAGACTGCAGGTTTACTTGTGGTTCCTAGAGTTTCCAGCAGCAGAATGGGAGGAAGATCTTTCAGTTGTCAGGCTCCTCTCTTGTGGAACCAACTTCCAGTTTCTGTCCATGAGGCTGACACATTGTCCAGTTTGAAGACTGGGATTAACACTTTACTTTTTCATAAATCCTATAGTTAGAGTTGGCTTGGGTTTCCTGAGCTTTCCCTTAGTTCTGCTGCTATAGGTTTAGACTCTCTAATGTTGTCTTGACTTACTCTACTCTTTCTGTTTGTATTTGTAATTATTTGTACCTTAACATGTGTTTTTGTCTTTCCTCCTATAGAAAGTGCATCTGGACCTGCCATTGTGTATCTGTTCCTCCTTCCTGTCCTCTCAAACCCAGCCGGTGGATGCAGATGGCCGTTCATCCTGAGCCAGGTTCTGATGGAAGTTTCCATCTGTTAAACAGATCCATTCCTTTGAATCTGGATTTATAATTTGGATTTCATTTTTTTCCATAGTGCCCCGTGTCATGTTTGTTGACTTTTATGAATTTCTTCTCTAATCGTGGAAGGAGAACACATGTCATGATGCTGAGAACACCTGTCATGATGCTGAGAACACCTGTCATGATGCTGAGAACACCTGTCATGATGCTGAGAACACCTGTCATGATGCTGAGAATACCTGTCATGATGCTGAGAATACCTGTCATGATGCTGAGAACACCTGTCATGATGCTGAGAACACCTGTCATGATGCTGAGAACACATGTCATGATGTTGAGAACACCTATCATGATGCTGAGAACACCTGTCATGATGCTGAGAACACCTGTCATGATGCTGAGAACACCTGTCATGATGTTGAGAACACCTGTCATGATGCTGAGAACACCTGTCATGATGCTGAGAACACCTGTCATGATGCTGAGAACACCTGTCATGATGCTGAGAACACCTGTCATGATGCTGAGAACACCTGTCATGATGCTGAGAACACCTGTCATGATGCTGAGAACACCTGTCATGATGCTGAGAACACCTGTCATGATGTTGAGAACACCTGTCATGATGCTGAGAACACCTGTCATGATGCTGAGAACACCTATCATGATGCTGAGAACACCTGTCATGATGCTGAGAACAACTGTCATGATGCTGAGAACACCTATCATGATGCTGAGAACACTTGTCATGATGCTGAGAACACCGGTCATGATGTTGAGAACACCTATCATGATGCTGAGAACACCTGTCATGATGCTGAGAACAACTGTCATGATGCTGAGAACACCTATCATGATGATGAGAACACCTGTCATGATGCTGAGAACAACTGTCATGATGCTGAGAACACCTATCATGATGCTGAGAACACCTGTCATGATGCTGAGAACAACTGTCATGATGCTGAGAACACCTATCATGATGCTGAGAACACTTGTCATGATGCTGAGAACACCTGTCATGATGTTGAGAACACCTATCATGATGCTGAGAACACCTGTCATGATGCTGAGAACACCTATCATGATGCTGAGAACACCTGTCATGATGCTGAGAACAACTGTCATGATGCTGAGAACACCTATCATGATGCTGAGAACACCTGTCATGATGCTGAGAACACCTGTCATGATGCTGAGAACACCTGTCATGATGCTGAGAACACCTGTCATGATGCTGAGAACACCTGTCATGATGCTGAGAACACCTGTCATGATGCTGAGAACACCTGTCATGATGCTGAGAACACCTGTCATGATGCTGAGAACACCTGTCATGATGCTGAGAACACCTGTCATGATGCTGAGAACACCTGTCATGATGCTGAGAACACCTGTCATGATGCTGAGAACACCTGTCATGATGCTGAGAACACCTGTCATGATGCTGAGAACACCTGTCATGATGCTGAGAACACCTGTCATGATGCTGAGAACACCTGTCATGATGCTGAGAACACCTGTCATGATGCTGAGAACACCTGTCATGATGCTGAGAACACCTGTCATGATGCTGAGAACACCTGTCATGATGCTGAGAACACCTGTCATGATGCTGAGAACACCTGTCATGATGCTGAGAACACCTGTCATGATGCTGAGAACACCTGTCATGATGCTGAGAACACCTGTCATGATGCTGAGAACACCTGTCATGATGCTGAGAACACCTGTCATGATGCTGAGAACACCTGTCATGATGCTGAGAACACCTGTCATGATGCTGAGAACACCTGTCATGATGCTGAGAACACCTGTCATGATGCTGAGAACACCTGTCATGATGCTGAGAACACCTGTCATGATGCTGAGAACACCTGTCATGATGCTGAGAACACCTGTCATGATGCTGAGAACACCTGTCATGATGCTGAGAACACCTGTCATGATGCTGAGAACACCTGTCATGATGCTGAGAACACCTGTCATGATGCTGAGAACACCTGTCATGATGCTGAGAACACCTGTCATGATGTTGAGAACACCTGTCATGATGCTGAGAACACCTGTCATGATGCTGAGAACACCTGTCATGATGCTGAGAACACCTGTCATGATGCTGAGAATACCTGTCATGATGCTGAGAACACCTGTCATGATGCTGAGAACACCTGTCATGATGCTGAGAACACCTGTCATGATGTGAGAACACCTGTCATGATGTTGAGAACACCTGTCATGATGCTGAGAACACCTGTCATGATGCTGAGAACACCTGTCATGATGCTGAGAACACCTGTCATGATGCTGAGAACACCTGTCATGATGCTGAGAACACCTGTCATGATGCTGAGAACACCTGTCATGATGCTGAGAACACCTGTCATGATGCTGAGAACACCTGTCATGATGCTGAGAACACCTGTCATGATGCTGAGAACACCTGTCATGATGCTGAGAACACCTGTCATGATGCTGAGAACACCTGTCATGATGCTGAGAACACCTGTCATGATGCTGAGAACACCTGTCATGATGTTGAGAACACCTGTCATGATGCTGAGAACACCTGTCATGATGCTGAGAACACCTGTCATGATGCTGAGAACACCTGTCATGATGCTGAGAACACCTGTCATGATGCTGAGAACACCTGTCATGATGCTGAGAACACCTGTCATGATGCTGAGAACACCTGTCATGATGCTGAGAACACCTGTCATGATGCTGAGAACACCTGTCATGATGCTGAGAACACCTGTCATGATGCTGAGAATACCTCTCATGATGCTGAGAACACCTGTCATGATGCTGAAAACACCTGTCAGGATGCTGAGAACACACCTGTCAGGATGCTGAGAACACCTGTCATGATGCTGAGAACACCTGTCAGGATGCTGAGACACCTGTCATGATGCTGAGAACACCTGTCATGATGCTGAGAACACCTGTCATGATGCTGAGAACACCTGTCATGATGCTGAGAACACCTGTCATGATGCTGAGAACACCTGTCATGATGCTGAGAACACCTGTCAATGTGAGAGTCAGGATGCTGTCATGATGCTGAGAACACCTGTCATGATGCTGAGAACACCTGTCATGATGTTGAGAACACCTGTCATGATGTTGAGAACACCTGTCATGATGCTGAGAACACCTGTCATGATGCTGAGAACACCTGTCATGATGCTGAGAACACCTGTCATGATGCTGAGAACACCTGTCATGATGCTGAGAACACCTGTCATGATGCTGAGAACACCTGTCATGATGCTGAGAACACCTGTCATGATGCTGAGAACACCTGTCATGATGCTGAGAACACCTGTCATGATGCTGAGAACACCTGTCATGATGCTGAGAACACCTGTCATGATGCTGAGAACACCTGTCATGATGCTGAGAACACCTGTCATGATGCTGAGAACACCTGTCATGATGCTGAGAACACCTGTCATGATGTTGAGAACACCTGTCATGATGCTGAGAACACTTGTCATGATGCTGAGAACACATGTCATGATGCTGAGAACACCTGTCATGATGCTGAGAATACCTCTCATGATGCTGAGAACACCTGTCCGGATGCTGAGAACACCTGTCATGATGCTGAGAACACTTGTCATGATGCTGAGAACACATGTCATGATTCTGAGAACACCTGTCATGATGCTGAGAATACCTCTCATGATGCTGAGAACACCTGTCCGGATGCTGAGAACACCTGTCATGATGTTGAGAACACCTGTCATGATGCTGAGAACACGTCATGATGCTGAGAACACATGTCTTGATGCTGAGAACACCTCTCATGATGCTGAGAACACCTGTCATGATGCTGAGAATACCTCTCATGATGCTGAGAACACCTCTCATGATGCTGAGAACACCTCTCATGATGCTGAGAACACCTCTCATGATGCTGAGAGCACTTGTCATGATGCTGAGAATACCTCTCATGATGCTGAGAACACCTGTCATGATGCTGAAAACACCTGTCAGGATGCTGTGAACACCTGTCAGAATGCTGAGAACACCTGTCATGATGCTGAGAACACCTGTCAGGATGCTGAGGACACCTGTCATGATGCTGAGAACACCTGTCATGATGCTGAGAACACCTGTCAGGATGCTGAGAACACCTGTCATGATGCTGAGAACACCTGTCATGATGCTGAGAACACCTGTCATGATGCTGAGAACACCTGTCAGGATGCTGAGAACACCTGTCAGGATGCTGAGAATGCCTCTCATGATGCTGAGAACACCTGTCAGGATGCTGAGAACACCTGTCATGATGTTGAGAACACCTGTCATGATGTTGAGAACACCTGTCATGATGCTGAGAACACCTGTCATGATGCTGAGAACACCTGTCAGGATGCTGAGAACACCTGTCATGATGCTGAGAACACCTGTCATGATGCTGAGAACACCTGTCATGATGCTGAGAACACCTGTCATGATGCTGAGAACACCTGTCATGATGCTGAGAACACCTGTCATGCTGAGAACCTCTGATGCTGAGAACACCTGTCATGATGCTGAGAACACCTGTCATGATGCTGAGAACACCTGTCATGATGCTGAGAACACCTGTCATGATGCTGAGAACACCTGTCATGATGCTGAGAACACCTGTCATGATGCTGAGAACACCTGTCATGATGCTGAGAACACCTGTCATGATGCTGAGAACACCTGTCAGGATGCTGAGAATGCCTCTCATGATGCTGAGAACACCTGTCAGGATGCTGAGAACACCTGTCATGATGTTGAGAACACCTGTCATGATGTTGAGAACACCTGTCATGATGCTGAGAACACCTGTCATGATGCTGAGAACACCTGTCATGATGCTGAGAACACCTGTCATGATGCTGAGAACACCTGTCATGATGCTGAGAACACCTGTCATGATGCTGAGAACACCTGTCATGATGCTGAGAACACCTGTCATGATGCTGAGAACACCTGTCATGATGCTGAGAACACCTGTCATGATGCTGAGAACACCTGTCATGATGCTGAGAACACCTGTCATGATGTTGAGAACACCTGTCATGATGCTGAGAACACCTGTCATGATGCTGAGAACACCTGTCATGATGCTGAGAACACCTGTCATGATGCTGAGAACACCTGTCATGATGCTGAGAACACCTGTCATGATGCTGAGAACACCTGTCATGATGCTGAGAACACCTGTCATGATGCTGAGAACACCTGTCATGATGCTGAGAACACCTGTCATGATGCTGAGAACACCTGTCATGATGCTGAGAATGCCTCTTATGATGCTGAGAACACCTCTCATGATGCTGAGAACACCTGTCATGATGCTGAGAACACCTGTCATGATGCTGAGAACACCTGTCATGATGCTGAGAACACCTGTCATGATGCTGAGAACACCTGTCATGATGTTGAGAACACCTGTCATGATGCTGAGAACACTTGTCATGATGCTGAGAACACATGTCATGATGCTGAGAACACCTGTCATGATGCTGAGAATACCTCTCATGATGCTGAGAACACCTGTCCGGATGCTGAGAACACCTGTCATGATGCTGAGAACACTTGTCATGATGCTGAGAACACATGTCATGATTCTGAGAACACCTGTCATGATGCTGAGAATACCTCTCATGATGCTGAGAACACCTGTCCGGATGCTGAGAACACCTGTCATGATGTTGAGAACACCTGTCATGATGCTGAGAACACGTCATGATGCTGAGAACACATGTCATGATGCTGAGAACACCTCTCATGATGCTGAGAACACCTGTCATGATGCTGAGAATACCTCTCATGATGCTGAGAACACCTCTCATGATGCTGAGAACACCTCTCATGATGCTGAGAACACATCTCATGATGCTGAGAACACATGTCATGATGCTGAGAATACCTCTCATGATGCTGAGAACACCTGTCATGATGCTGAAAACACCTGTCAGGATGCTGAGAAACACCTGTCAGATGCTGAGAACACCTGTCATGATGCTGAGAACACCTGTCATGATGCTGAGAACACCTGTCATGATGCTGAGAACACCTGTCATGATGCTGAGAACACCTGTCATGATGCTGAGAACACCTGTCATGATGCTGAGAACACCTGTCATGATGCTGAGAACACCTGTCATGATGCTGAGAACACCTGTCAGGATGCTGAGAGTCAGGATGCTGAGAATGCCTCTCATGATGCTGAGAACACCTGTCAGGATGCTGAGAACACCTGTCATGATGTTGAGAACACCTGTCATGATGTTGAGAACACCTGTCATGATGCTGAGAACACCTGTCATGATGCTGAGAACACCTGTCATGATGCTGAGAACACCTGTCATGATGCTGAGAACACCTGTCATGATGCTGAGAACACCTGTCATGATGCTGAGAACACCTGTCATGATGCTGAGAACACCTGTCATGATGCTTAGAACACCTGTCAGGATGCTGAGAACACCTGTCAGGATGCTGAGAATGCCTCTCATGATGCTGAGAACACCTGTCAGGATGCTGAGAACACCTGTCATGATGTTGAGAACACCTGTCATGATGCTGAGAACACCTGTCATGATGCTGAGAACACCTGTCATGATGCTGAGAACACCTGTCATGATGCTGAGAACACCTGTCATGATGCTGAGAACACCTGTCATGATGCTGAGAACACCTGTCATGATGCTGAGAACACCTGTCATGATGCTGAGAACACCTGTCATGATGCTGAGAACACCTGTCATGATGTTGAGAACACCTGTCATGATGCTGAGAACACCTGTCATGATGCTGAGAACACCTGTCATGATGCTGAGAACACCTGTCATGATGCTGAGAACACCTGTCATGATGCTGAGAACACCTGTCATGATGCTGAGAATGCCTCTGATGCTGAGAACACCTGTCATGATGCTGAGAACACCTGTCATGATGCTGAGAACACCTGTCATGATGCTGAGAACACCTGTCATGATGCTGAGAACACCTGTCATGATGCTGAGAACACCTGTCATGATGTTGAGAACACCTGTCATGATGCTGAGAACACCTGTCATGATGTTGAGAACACCTGTCATGATGCTGAGAACACCTGTCATGATGCTGAGAACACCTGTCATGATGCTGAGAACACCTGTCATGATGCTGAGAACACCTGTCATGATGCTGAGAACACCTGTCATGATGTTGAGAACACCTGTCATGATGTTGAGAACACCTGTCATGATGCTGAGAACACCTGTCATGATGCTGAGAACACCTGTCATGATGCTGAGAACACCTGTCATGATGCTGAGAACACCTGTCATGATGTTTAGAACACCTGTCATGATGCTGAGAACACCTGTCATGATGCTGAGAACACCTGTCATGATGCTGAGAACACCTGTCATGATGTTTAGAACACCTGTCATGATGCTGAGAACACCTGTCATGATGCTGAGAACACCTGTCATGATGCTGAGAACACCTGTCATGATGCTGAGAACACCTGTCATGATGCTGAGAACACCTGTCATGATGCTGAGAACACCTGTCATGATGCTGAGAACACCTGTCATGATGCTGAGAACACCTGTCATGATGCTGAGAACACCTGTCATGATGCTGAGAACACCTGTCATGATGTTTAGAACACCTGTCATGATGCTGAGAACACCTGTCATGATGCTGAGAACACCTGTCATGATGCTGAGAACACCTGTCATGATGCTGAGAACACCTGTCATGATGCTGAGAACACCTGTCATGATGCTGAGAACACCTGTCATGATGCTGAGAACACCTGCCATGATGCTGATAACACCTGCCATGATGCTGAGAACACCTGTCATGATGCTGAGAACACCTGTCAGGATGCTGAGAACACCTGCCATGATGCTGAGAACACCTGAGCCCACAGTGAAGTGCTGTAGTGGAAGCATCATGCTGAGGAGCATGTCCATCAGCACAGACTGGGTAACTGCTCAGAGCAGACGGAAAGGCCACTGGAGCAAAACACAGACACATTTTGATGGAAACCAATTTGAGTTTTTCATTTTGATGGAAACCAGTTTGAGTTTTTCAGAGATTTGAGAACTGGGCATTGGTTAACCTTCTTTAGGGACAACAAGCCTAAAAATACACGGTTGAATAATAATAATAATAATAATAAACTTTATTTGTATAGCACTTTCCTACAATGCCTTGCATTGACCA
>JBBPBX010046964.1:0-19239 GCA_038048925.1 Garcialebias charrua | reverse complement strand
CCTGAGATGAGTTATTATAATATGGCTGGGGTACCGTGTGCTGCTGTGGGGTGGTAAACACACCTTCCTCCCCAGCAACCATCTGTTTGGCCTCTTTCTTTGATTGCACCACATCTCTAGCTTGCTTTAGTTGTAATTTCAGCAGCTGAGTTTGCATATCTTTTAAATCAGCTAAGCTTTTCACTTCCTCATCTGCAGCTTCCTGCAGATGGTGAATGAGATGACGTTCCCATTTTCCTGCGTCTGCAGTGGGAAGGTCAGGATTTGTTTTCATTGCTTTACTGACAGCTGCTGGAACACCATCAAGGATAGCTTGTCTAAAGAAATATCTCTGTCCCGCACCTTGTCCGTGGCAGTGTGTTCTATCGTGCCACTCTTGTTTACACTGATCTAGATAAACTGTTGGGTTCTGTCCAGGTTTCCAATGAAACTTAGGCACCCCTGAACCCTCTGGGAGCGGGTAAGCCTCCCTAAGGGCTCCTGCAAACCTATTTAAGTGATTTGTCATGGGTTCTGAGTCGAGAACTGTGCGATTCCAACCTGCTGCCCGTTCCAATTCATCTATCCTAGTGGAAGTTACACATCTTCCCAACAAAGCTCTCACATCCCCTACTGCCAATGTGATCCCTTTAGTGAGGCTGTCTACTGAGTTCAACCATTTGCTGCCCCCCTCTGTCAACGGGGGCAATTTCTCCACCAAGGCCTGAATGTCTCCCAAAGCAAAAGGTTTGTACCTGACTTGTGTACCTGCTTGGAACAAGGGATAGCTGCTACTAGAAAGAGGACAATTTTCAAACCCTTGCATCTCCTCGTGCTCCATAAGACTGGATGTACTGGGGTGTGCTGTTACAGGGAGTGGTGTACTGGGTGTGGTGGTGTAGAGGGGAAGTGATGTACTTGTGGTTTCCATCTGATTGGATGGAAGAGGAAGAGATGTTATAACATCTGAAGTGATCCGAAGAGGGCCTTCGGCCAAGGGGGGGTTCTTGGGCCTTGATGTGTTGTGGGGTGTCAGATTTAACATCCTGTCAGTTAATTCAAGCCTGTTTCCCCACCCAGGAGCGTCAGGAGGAACATATCCCTGCCCTGATGTCTCACTTAAAGTGAGCGAGAGGGGCCCTTGGGCCACTGGGTGGTAAAACGACGCCTGTGGAGGTTATTGGAGAAAAGGGAGGAGGGGTCATAGATATTGAGCTGACAGCCGCCTTTTGGGACCCATGTGTGTTCATAAAGTCTCTGAAATCTGATGCACTCACTGATCCTACCTCATTCTTAGTAACCAGATTCTCTGATGTCATGGAATTCTCTCGCTCCAAGGTGGAAGGAGCTTCCTCTATCTTTACTACGCCCCCTTCTACATGATATATTGGGTACATGCTTTTTACCAATGGTGCTGGTGGGGTGCTGTTATAGGGTGGAGGCTCAAGACTTCTTGTTTTTTCACTCTTCTCCATAGTCAGTAAATGTAACACTCCTTGCACTATTAAAACCAGTTTAAACCACTCTTTGCAACTGCTGTCTGATGCAGTCAACAATTTTCTATATTTTCCCTTCTGTAGGGCATTGGCTTCCTTTTTTTGTTTCTCAAAACCTTCTATTTCTTCCTTACACTCCCTTATTTTTTCCCAAATTAAACTCACCACGTTACTTTTGCCCGTTTTGTCATTTAATTCTTCTATTTTCTTTAAAAGCTGTTTTTCCTGTTTTCGGTCCTGCATTGATATATTTATCGCTTGTATTATAATTTTCTTTTGTACTTCAATGGGTTTAAATGATGCGCTCTCGCACTTCTGGCTAAAGCTCCCTTCCATCTCAGTTTTTATATCTTTGTCCATTCTCACAGTAAAACATGCACACTCCACACAGCTATTAATCTTTATTGTTACAGGAACCAGGTCTCAGTGAATACACGGGTGCCTCCCACACTGGAAGGGTCGAGACAGACTACGCGTTCCTTATGGCAAGTCAGCCCGTCCGATTCTTTTCCCGTGTACCACTCCGGAACTCTTTTTTTTCTTTTTCTCACACACACACGTTGGCCTTATATGTCAACAAGACAGACAACATACAAGACTGACCAGCTTACACTGACCTTATGATTCCACAGGACAGACAACATGTAAGACGGGCCAACTCCAACAGTCACGCGAGACTCTCTGACGTCAGAAAAAACTTCAGCAATAAAATATATTAAAAAAGATTTTTATTTTATTTTTTTAAACCTTTTGAATGTAAAGTAAGATTGGTATGTGTGTTGACTCCTCACGCAAGAAACTTCATTAATTTAGAACATGAAAAAGATTTAGTATTCTGTGACTAATTTATTCTGTTTTATTTAACTGGTCCAGGTTTGGAACTCTTATCGGATTATTTTATCAGCGAAAGTCAGCGCGTTTATTTCAAAACTCTCACCCAGTCCCGCACTTACTTATTTAATCTCAAATTATAAGTAAGTCTAAATTATCACTGTTTTAAAGTTAGCCACTAACCTAACAAGTTTACAGTTTAAACGGTCTCAGAGTTACAGGAAACAGCGGCGGATAAATTATTTATTTATCCTAAAACCCCGAATCCCTCTGTTCCAAAAACCCATCGGCTTTTGGGAGGTGCGACCACTGCGTGTTTTTACCTGGGACTTGGGTATTATTATTTTACTTTTACGTGTATAAATACCTACTCGTTTTATTTCCTTATCTTTACTGGAGTCCAACACACTGAGTAAATTTGCCTATAAAATTCCCAATCATAGATTTTGTTTAAACAGGAATCTGCCTACCTTTTTTGTTGAGGTGACCGGTCAGTAGTCAGTGCTCTGGACTCCTCTGCCCCTTCCTGTCCGCGTGCAACCAATCTCGGTGGAACCTCCAAATTGTTGGTGTTGCTCTTCATTCGCCCAGAGCTCGTTGTTTGGTTTCACTTTGGATAGAAAAGAGATACACTGAAAAACGACAGACGCGCACTTTAAAGTTCCAAAACCAGTTTTAATTAATCATAAGTTTAAAAGTCACAGAATACATTTGTTATATTTCTAAAAGCCATTATATTTGATTACAAATAGTGGACAGAGAGAAAAAGAGAGAAAGAGAGAGAGAGAGATAGAGATATAGGAGAACAAAGAAAACATGAATGCGCATTCAAGGAGACACACATACGACCTGAGAGTTGTTCCCTCGTGGCTTGTCCTGTCTTGTCTGATGGAGGAGGGGAAACTTATACTTTTATACTCTTCTGTGGGGTGTTTCCCACTCTCAACCTCTTCAACCAATAAGAAAAGTTCTGCTTTGTTCTCTTGTAGGGTGTTGCCTGCTCTTCAACCAATAAGAAAAGTTCTGCTTTGTTCTCTTGTAGGGTGTTGCCTGCTCTTCAACCAATAAGAAAAGTTCTGCTTTAGTCTCTTGTGGGGTGCTTCCCCCCCCCTAACTTGCCAGAAGGCCTCTGTTCTGTGAAACAGGAAATACCATTTGCTTTTTTCAGCTTGCAGAACTTTTTTGGGTTTGAGAGTGAAGGATAATATTCATTCATTCATCCAACCTTTATTTATACAGGCTGGCCTCAGCATAGTTTCTATATGTTACACAGTTCTATTTTTAATCTAATTGAAGCTAATACACAACTATTATATAATTAATACACAAGTGCTTTATGACCAAAGTATTAACTGTTTTACAAATGTTTATGCTTATGTGCCTTAAAGTGGCTTATACATATTATAAATCTACACACTTATATATCCCACTGAAATGGAGCAGTTTCAGAAATGGACAGCTTTTTGCCTTTTCCAGCTCACACAGAACAAAGAGGGGGGAGGGAGAACTGTCCTGATGCTCTCTGGCTGAATAACCACACAGGGACTCTCAGTGACTTCCTTACAGAGTCATAAAACTGCAGAGTCATAAAACTGACAGAGAGGTGCCAAAAGTCTCCCTCCTCCATGCCAACCAGAGCAGACCCAAACTGCATCATCTGAGTAGCATTTAGGACAGAACTGTGTCCATGCTTACAATTCTCTGTTTAACCTGTATCTGTGTTTTTCAATAAATCTTTATCATTCTACAAGAGAGACTGACCATTTGAACACCGTGTGAAAACTCCTTCAAAATAAATGAAAACACAAAGACAAACATATTTTTTTATTTCATAACAAAACCCCTTTGGACCTCAATTTCTGAGGTCCATTCCAAAAGAAATAAAATCACACACCTAATAACGCAGCTAAACGCATATATACACAATATTCAATCAGTTTTCTCAAAATCCTCCAAGTTATAGTTTTTTAACAAAAGCAGTTGGCGCATCACTTCAGGATCTCTTTTCTCCAGAGTGGACGTGATAAGTCTAACCATCAAAGACCTTAAACAAGGCACATAGCAGCACCCGCAAGTTATAAGTATGCCCAAGAAAATAGCCAATGACATCATTATGGATACAAACACCTGTTTCCAAGGACCGAAGATCTTCATCAGCCAATCGTCCAGTGGTTTGTCCAGACCCGAATGGCTCTTCATTTCATCTGAGAGGGTTCTCAGGCCTTCTAGGGCCCTAGTGACTTTTCCATCTGGAGCAGTGTTGTTTGGAATAAATGTACAACAAGGATCACCAAACATACTACAAACTCCTCCCCGTTCCGCCAAAAGCATATCCAACGCCATCCTGTTCTGAACTGCCATCAGGGAAGTCGACGCCAGTTGTTCGGCTAGACCTTCTACCGTATCTCTGGTGAGATTGGACAGTCGCATAACATTATAATGCACATAATTTATCCTGTCAACATTTTTATTGGGAGTAACAGGGAACACTGCTGAAAGGATAGGAAAACTCTCAAACCCAGCTGCCACCTGATCAGCCAGTTTGTATTCATTCGGCACACCTCGCGGAATGCCTATAGAGTCAATATAAGTAGGTGAGCCAACAGTTGGGTCAAAGTTGGCAGATCTCCTTCTCCTGTTACGGGAGAGATCAGTTCCGTTCATGGTCTCCAATCTGGGACCAATCAGAGCCAGATGAGCCGCCAAACGTACCATGGCGCAAAGTCCAACGGTGTTGTCCAAGATACGAGTAATCTCCTTTCCCCACAATAGTAGTATAAGCCAGATCTAACAAGAGGGCCAATCACTTTTCTCTCCCCTTTAGTTGTACTTGCTGGCTTTGTCTGATTGCACAGCTTGGGTCAATCATGCCCACATTTATTTTGGCAGTTTGACTCGTAAAATTAAAACAGAAGTAATCATTGCGTTTTGCAGCGTGGAACGGGCCAGCTTTGGTGTGATTCCCGGCTAAGGGAAACACTTCACTTAAGGTTGTGCAATTGGTATGCATCTGTGTTCTGGTCAAACCTAGCATGCAAGCAAACCCCCATGTATCCTCTGGGAACAAGGGAGCCGGCTCAGTGTATAACTGCGGGCGTGCTACGGCGCATGCCACGCATTCAGACAGCGAGGCCTGCTTTGCCGCCTCCGATAACCATGACAACCATATATTAGTGTCATGGTATCCGGTAGACATTGCGATTACCTCAACCGGAGTCAGTTTTGTGTAATCGGTGGTAATTATGTCTGAAGTTTGGTGCGGGATCACAGGGGGGAAAGAAGAATTACCTAGAGAGCTGATATTGTTTACCATCTCAATTCGTAATAATCCATATTTTGGTGGATAGGAGTTCACTATCACTCTCAAAACATGAAAATTGAATGGATGTTCGTCCATTTCAAAAGTGGACACCGCTTTAATAGACAGGGAAACCGGATTCTGGGTGAGGGAAAAATCCCTCTGGAGAGTGAACTTGCTAGTCCAAAACTGTTGAAGTCCTGGCAGATCCGACTTAGGCTGGGAAAATATCCAGGGGCCTCATGTATCAACCGTGCGTGCGCACAAAAACATTGCGCACGTCACTTTCCACGCAAAACCCCGTATGTAACAAAAATGAAATGAACGTGAATATCTGCGCATCCAAGTACATTTCCACGCCAGCTCCCCTGCTGGCGTACGCACGTTTCTGTGGTTATTGTTCCTTTGGCGACACTTACAGGTGATTCAGAGAAACTGAAGCCCCACAGTCTGTGGTTGACTTTAAGAGCGGCTTGAAGACCTTTCTTTTCAACCGAGCATACTATACTCCTCATGATTCTACTTTTGATCATAGCTGACACTGTTGTTGATTTTAATTGTTTTATTATTTGTTTTATTGACATTTAATTCTGTTGCACCTTGTAGCACTTTGAGATTTCCATTAATGAAAAGTGCGTTATAAATTGAATTCATTATTATTATTATTATTATTATTATTATTAACTGTTCATGATGTGAAAATGATTAATATTCCCACCAAACACACGATTAACAAGTATTACATCCACATGACGCAGTGAAATAAAGGACGCGCAAAGTTGTGCAAAGAATAAATTTAACAGGAACGGATTCATTCAGCCTTACTGGAGAATATAATAAATAGTGTAACACGCAGAGCATTTATTTATAAACAGATATAATTTTCTGATCTAGGATATGGCTTATCAGCCGTTTTCAGAAATAATCATTTTTCAGTTTGGCACTGCTGCGCTCTGGAGCAACACATGCAGGAGCCGTGCATCACGCGTGCAGAAGCAGCGATCAAACTGTTCCACAGGAGCTTTCCTGAGGGAGCTGGCAGGCCGATCAGGGCAGTCCAGTACACACAAAGCCTGATCATATTTAATGGAATGTCTCATCCATATGATTCCAAAGGCTGAGTGGTCGCGCTTTGGAGCGCGCGCGCACCCACGCCGGTTACACGGCAGCTGGAGGTGATTCAATATCTGCGTTTATTGTAGATTTCTCCAAAATGACACGTGAAAGTACACCATATATAACTTGTAGGAGAGTAAAGGCTTCACAGACAAACAGATTGCGCACAATGTGGCGCGCGCTGCGCGCAGCGTTTGGAGACTCCAACATCACTTCATGCCATGAAAACTCTCCACTGAGACGCACAGACCCGTTTCTTCATATCATCTATTAAATAAACAAAGATCTATGTTCTACCAAACATCTAAGTTCCTCTGTGTTTACAGTAATTATGGTAATAAACCCGTGCGCAAAGTTAATATTTTCACTCAGAATGAATGGATGAGCTGGCGCACCAAAGCAGGGTGCGCGCACACACAAATCCGACACACAATCACTCGTTCTTTGTGTGATAAACACATTTTATTACTATTCTTACTTAGGATTATTTTCCTCACTCATATTATATTAAATTCATTATTTTCCTGAATCTAGAAATAATTTCTGATCGCGCAGGGATCAAACAAACATGTCCTTCACACATGCAGGAAGTAATTTGCATCTGTTTAACATATGTAAATGAAGGCGTGTCAGGGGAGGTGTCTCACGTGCGCTCAGTTCCACGTTGGTTGTGATGTACAAAAGGAATGTGCGTGGATTCCGGTGTACGCACAGTTTGATACATCTGGATTTTTTTGTGCGTACACACTTTTCTGGATTTGAACGTACGTCACTTTTCAGTAGGAAATCCACGCAAGTCTTTGTACATGAGGCCCCTGGACCCTTGTTTTAAAACCACCTTATCCCCGCTACATTGGACATTTTGGCAAGCACATAGTACAATTTTATCCCAAATGCAGCTCTGTGGGCATTGTAGAGCCGTAGGTGAACACTGACACATGTATATATCTGCATGTCTGAATGAAATATTCTGGCCTGCACAATCAATTACATTGCATAAATCGAACGTGAAAGTAGTAGTCTGGTTTGCAATATACTCTAGTTTGAGGCTTTTTTGTCCTAGGTGCGCGCCATATTCTCTCTTATGTCTATGAACTTCGCAATCATTCTTACCAGGGATTACACAAAAGTGTTCTAGGAGAAAAATCAAAGATACTACACTCCCTGCACTCATTCCCACTGCCAGGGTGACCCTTTTATCTGGCCACCACATTTTAAATCAGTTCATTAATATGCAAATTGTAGAATATAAAGAAATATATGCAAACAATGAACGATAATAATAATAATAGTAAGCACTTTAGGATATTGCAGAATTATGAACCTTAAGTTTCCCAGTTTCCTCCACCAGCAGTAAGGCAGTTGTCTCCCTTGAACACACAGAAATAGAGAGAGAACACAAGATTTATATCACCATCACAGAAACATTAATATACTTTTGAATGTGCCACACGTACTCAGGGGCATTCCCATGGAACAGTTGCTCGGGAATGTCCTCCTATGTCCCCGAGTTTTCTTCGTGTAATGTGAAACTCTAATATGTAATGTTTTTATCTTTTTAGGTGTCTGTGCTATGTGTGGATATTCCTAGCACCGAGTGGCCCCATAAAACAGAGTCCTTCTGGGCCCGCACACAACTTTACTCGGCTACTTTGGTCTACAAAGGCACAAGAGTTCGAATGCGACCTCTTTCTTGTCGTCCCACTCGATCCTCTAGCTCCTTCCTGGTTCACGGGTTGGAGCACACTGACTCCAATGGTACCAGATCTCCCCCTTTCCTCTCAGCCTGACCGCATGTGAGGTTCTCTCAGTCACTTGGAAAGGACCTGCCCAGCGAGGCTCCGTCCACTTTCTCTTAACAACCCTCAGCAGCACCCACTCGGCTGTGGGTAGGTTCTCGTGTACCTGCTGAGTAAAGTTAGTTACCAAAGCTTGGTTTGGACAATGGTTTCAATCATGTCTGTGTAATCTATGATCACTTCCTGTCCTGGTCTGAACAGGAAGGGAAATATCCCTTGTTCTGGTTTTACAGCAGGTCGAATGTTGTATTGTAAGCAAACTTTACAGGTTCCTATGTGTTCAGTTATCATTTCTTTCATATGTGGATGCCACCATTGCTGAAGATTCCTGGCCATCTGTCCACTGCCTACATGAGCCAGACTGTGTGCTTCCTGGAAAACTAATGGTTTCAGAGTCATGGGCAGGATCCACTTTTCATTGGGTCCTGTCCACAACCCGCTTTGTTCATTCTTTTTTCCTCCCTTGTTTTTCCAAACAGTTTTCTCTTCTGGGGATGCCTCATTCTGTGCTTTTGAGATTTCTACTTTACTCCAATGATTTTTAAACTGACACTCTTCTTCCACTGTCACCATCTGAACTCTTGCTAAATAGCCAGCTGCTACTTTAGCTGCTCTGTCTGCCTGCCTATTACCTTCAGCAGTATCTGACTGTGTTATATCATGACCCTTGCACTTTACTACCGCCACTTTTTTTGGTAGCATCAGACTGTCCGCTAACTCTTTTATGAGTTCTTCATGTTTTATTGGTTTATTTCCTGCTGTCAAAAACCCTGCTCTTTTCCATTGGGGTAATTGTACATGAACAACCTCGTAAGCGTATGCTCAGTCTGTGTATACTGTGATTTCTTTTCTTGTGCCTAATTTTAGTGCCGTAACTACTGCTTGGGTTTCGGCTTTTTGAGCTGACTGTTTTCCCATCAACTGTCCAGATTCTACCACCTCGAATGCATCTCTGTTTTGTTTAACCACTGCGAACCCTGACTTCAAAGATCCATCCTCCATTCTAAAACAGCACCCATCTGTGTAGAGTATTTCTGATTGTGGTATATATTCTGTTTCTAGGTCGGACCTGATTTTTTCTTCCATATAGACCTTTTGAACACAGTCATGCGTGTTTGTTGTGTTCATTCCGTCAGCCATGTTTACACCTTCATGTGAAAATGATAAATTTGGTGCTGCCAAAATGTTACTCATGCGTCTTTGTTTCAATGAAGTCATTGTGAAGAGTTCGGAGTTCACATAGGTAGGTAGGACTGGAAAGCACCTTGCATGGTAGTCTGCCGCCACCGGTTTATGAATGTGTGTAGCATTCAATACACGTGTAGCACTTTGAGATTTTCAGTAATGAAAAGTGCGTTATAAATTGAATTAATTATTATTATAGGCCACGACATTATGTGATGTTAAAATGTGCAGTGGATGGCCCATCACTATATGTGCTGTTTTAGCGACAATTTTACTCAATCCTGCTGCCATTTGTGTACATGGTGGATGACGTTTTTCAGTACTATCCAGAAGAATGCTGGTGTACATCAGTATCTGTCTATTCCCCCCCTTTTTCTGAAACAAAATGCCATTAATGGTGTTTTTTGCTTCAGAAACATCAAGGTAAAAAGGTGAGGTGTAATCAGGTAGGGCTAAATCAGTAGCCCGAGTCAAAAGTTGTTTGAGAGTTATGAAAGACTGTTCAGCTTCAAGGCTCCAAACGAGCTTGGACTTTAATTTTCTCATCCCCTGTTCCTTAACCATGTTTCGAAGAGAAGTAGTGAGTTCACTGTAATCAGGTATATAATGTCTGCTATACCCTGTCAACCCCAGAAAAGACAACATTTCCTGTACCGTGCTAGGCTTTGGGTGATTCAAAATGGAAACTCTGTGCTCAGGAGAAAGCGTTGTTCCTCGAGCTGAGACTAACCGTCCCAAGAAGGATACCTGGGTGCGGACGGCTTGAAGTTTTGTTTTGCTCACTTTGAAACCCGCATCATGAAGAAGAAGAAGAATGTCATGGGTGGCTTTGAGACAGTCTTCAGGTGATTCTGATGCTATCAATAAATCATCAACATATTGAAGCAAAGTGGTGCCTTCAGGAAGAGGAAGTTGAACCAACAGGTCTTTTAGTACCTGATTGAATATTCCAGGGGACAATGCAAGCCCCTGAGGGAGACGCGTGTATCGGTACTGTTGGCCATTAAAAGTGAAAGAGAAAATGTCTCGTACATCATTTGACAAAGGGAGACAAAAGAAGGCGTTGGCTAAGTCAATACAAGTGAACCATTTTTGTTTTGGATTCAAGTTTGTTAACGCCACGTATGGATTTGGAACAGGGCAGGTATGGGTCTTAAGGATTGCATTAATTGACCTAAGGTCATGCACCATTCTGTACTTTCCTGTACCTGCTTTCTCGACTGGCAAAATGGGAGTATTCCACTGTGAATTAGACGGTTCTAATACTCCTGCATTTAGCAACCCCCAAACCGTATTGCTCAGCCCCTCTGCGGCTTCTGGCTTATGTGAGTATTGATACAACCATATTGGCTCAGTGGAGAGAAGTTCAAAAGTGATGGGATCGCAGTTTACTAATCCCACATCCTCTGGACCTTGAGACCAAAGGGATTGTGGGAGCGTATCAAGCATGGCAGGGACCTCTGTGTGATCAGTCTTTTCCCTGCCATGTTCTCTTGAAATAAGTTCATGATCTAATTTTCCCAAATCCTGAGCTGAAACATCAATAATATAGCAATCTGTTGATGGTGAAAAAGCAACTGATGGAAGCTGTGTGGGACACCAATCAAGTGCGTCCATGACTGTTTTTACCATTGGTCCTAAATCCTTAGCCTGGTGTGAAGGCGAAAGAGCAAGTGAAACATGTGGTGCTGCTTCAGATGACATCCTATACCATTCAAGTTGAGATGGTGATAGGGTGACATGTGAGGCCACCCCCTGAGGACCTACAATGATCTTATCTGAGGTCAAAAGCCACTCAGTATCTTGCAAAGTAGAGGCAAAATGCTCTCTAAAACAATCATCAGAGTCACGGTCATACAAGAGTGTCAGATGTAAAGGATCTGGAGTGGGAACATAGGGTCGCAGAGCATCAAGCCACGGCTTCCAAGACAAGTACGCAGAGTAGATGCCCAGTTGCTGTGTGGTTTCAGGGCGTAGCAAGGCCCAGTAGATGTCAGCGACCTCCTCCTGCATTGGTTTAAGCAGACATTGTGAGGCTGGAGAGGAAGATGATTGTGAACAAGTCCAACAAGTCCCATTGGGCAGAGTGACCTTCAGCCCAGTTGGTTCACACAAAATGGTCGCCCCCATCTTTTTCAACAAGTCTCTACCCAGCAGGTTTACTGGTACATCCTTAGACAGAACAAAAGGATGAGTCAAAGTCTGTGGTCCTGCTGTAATCAGGAGAGGTTCAGTTAAATGGCAGTTTTTGTTGCACCCCAGAGAAGCCTACCACTGACACCGTGTCAGATGTGGCGTGTTCAGAAAAGTCCAGGTCATTCAACGTGGAGTATGTGGCACCTGTGTCCACCAAGAAGGACAAGTCCTTGTTCATGACTTTCATCCGTATCATAGGGTCTGCACCTCCCCCTATGGACTGGTTTCTCTGTGGGGTGTGTCATTGCTGGTATGAAGAGTTGGACCCTGAGTCATGGGCCCACTCTCTTTGTAGAGCCGGGTGCTGGCCAGCTGGAGCCATCTGTGAGTTGGGAGCTGAGTGAAGGCGTCCTTCCCTCTGTGACTGTGCTTGTTTGTGAAAACAGTTGCGGGCCCAATGCCCTGGCTTCTGACAAAAATGGCAGACATCTTGTGCTCTGTTTCCCTGCAGGTTACCTCGGCTATAGCCCCTGCCCCGAGCTCTTCCTCCTCTCCTCCACTGCCCCCTGACCGGACCCTGAGATGAGTTATTATAATATGGCTGGGGTACCGTGTGATGCTGTGGGGTGGTAAACACACCTTCCTCCCCAGCAACCATCTGTTTGGCCTCTTTCTTTGATTGCACCACATCTCTAGCTTGCTTTAGTTGTAATTTCAGCAGCTGAGTTTGCATATCTTTTAAATCAGCTAAGCTTTTCACTTCCTCATCTGCAGCTTCCTGCAGATGGTGAATGAGATGACGTTCCCATTTTCCTGCGTCTGCAGTGGGAAGGTCAGGATTTGTTTTCATTGCTTTACTGACAGCTGCTGGAACACCATCAAGGATAGCTTGTCTAAAGAAATATCTCTGTCCCGCACCTTGTCCGTGGCAGTGTGTTCTATCGTGCCACTCTTGTTTACACTGATCTAGATAAACTGTTGGGTTCTGTCCAGGTTTCCAATGAAACTTAGGCACCCCTGAACCCTCTGGGAGCGGGTAAGCCTCCCTAAGGGCTCCTGCAAACCTATTTAAGTGATTTGTCATGGGTTCTGAGTCGAGAACTGTGCGATTCCAACCTGCTGCCCGTTCCAATTCATCCATCCTAGTGGAAGTTACACATCTTCCCAACAAAGCTCTCACATCCCCTACTGCCAATGTGATCCCTTTAGTGAGGCTGTCTACTGAGTTCAACCATTTGCTGCCCCCCTCTGTCAATGGGGGCAATTTCTCCACCAAGGCCTGAATGTCTCCCAAAGCAAAAGGTTTGTACCTGACTTGTGTACCTGCTTGGAACAAGGGATAGCTGCTGCTGGAAAGAGGACAATTTTCAAACCCTTGCATCTCCTCGTGCTCCATAAGACTGGATGTACTGGGGTGTGCTGTTACAGGGAGTGGTGTACTGGGTGTGGTGGTGTAGAGGGGAAGTGATGTACTTGTGGTTTCCATCTGATTGGATGGAAGAGGAAGAGATGTTATAACATCTGAAGTGATCCGAAGAGGGCCTTCGGCCAAGGGGGGGTTCTTGGGCCTTGATGTGTTGTGGGGTGTCAGATTTAACATCCTGTCAGTTAATTCAAGCCTGTTTCCCCACCCAGGAGCGTCAGGAGGAACATATCCCTGCCCTGATGTCTCACTTAAAGTGAGCGAGAGGGGCCCTGGGGCCACTGGGTGGTAAAACGACGCCTGTGACCTTGGGGGGTTATTGGAGAAAAGGGAGGAGGGGTCATAGATATTGAGCTGACAGCCGCCTTTTGGGACCCATGTGTGTTCATAAAGTCTCTGAAATCTGATGCACTCACTGATCCTACCTCATTCTTAGTAACCAGATTCTCTGATGTCATGGAATTCTTTCGCTCCAAGGTGGAAAGAGCTTCCTCTATCTTTACTACGCCCCCTTCTACATGATATATTGGGTACATGCTTTTTACCGATGGTGTTGGTGGGGTGCTGTTATAGGGTGGAGGCTCAAGACTTCCTGTTTTTTCACTCTTCTCCATAGTCAGTAAATGTAACACTCCTTGCACTATTAAAACCAGTTTAAACCACTCTTTGCAACTGCTGTCTGATGCAGTCAACAATTTTCTATATTTTCCCTTCATTGGCTTCCTTTTTTTGTTTCTCAAAACCTTCTATTTCTTCCTTACACTCCCTTATTTTTTCCCAAATTAAACTCACCACGTTACTTTTGCCCGTTTTGTCATTTAATTCTTCTATTTTCTTTAAAAGCTGTTTTTCCTGTTTTCGGTCCTGCATTGATATATTTATCGCTTGTATTATAATTTTCTTTTGTACTTCTATGGGTTTAAATTATGCGCTCTCGCACTTTTGGCTAAAGCTCCCTTCCATCTCAGTTTTTATATCTTTGTCCATTCTCACAGTAAAACATGCACACTCCACACAGCTATTAATCTTTATTGTTACAGGAACCAGGACTCAGTGAATACACGGGTGCCTCCTACACTGGAAGGGTCGAGACAGACTATGCGTTCCTTATGGCAACTCAGCCCGTCCGATTCTTTTCCCGCGTACCACTCCGGAACTCTTTTTTTTTCTTTTTCTCACACACACACACGTTGGCCTTATATGTCAACAAGACAGACAACATACAAGACTGACTAGCTTGTGCTGACCTTTTGATTCCACAGGACAGACAACATGTAAGATGGGCCAACTCCAACAGTCACGCGAGACTCTCTGACGTCAGAAAAAACTTCAGCAATAAAATATATTAAAAAAGATTTTTATTTTATTTTTTTAAACCTTTTGAATGTAAAGTAAGATTGGTATGTGTGTTGACTCCTCACGCAAGAAACCTCATTAATTTAGAACATGAAAAAGATTTAGTATTCTGTGACTAATTTATTCTATTTTATTTAACTGGTCCAGGTTTGGAACTCTTATCGGATTATTTTATCAGCGAAAGTCAGCGCGTTTATTTCAAAACTCTCACCCAGTCCCGCACTTACTTATTTAATCTCAAATTATAAGTAAGTCTAAATTATCACTGTTTTAAAGTTAGCCACTAACCTAACAAGTTTACAATTTAAACTTGGTCTCAGAGTTACAGGAAACAGCGACAGATAAATTATTTATTTATCCTAAAACCCCGAATCCCTCTGTTCCAAAAACCCGTCGGCTTTTGGGAGGTGCGACCACTGCGTGTTTTTACCTGGGACTTGGGTATTATTATTTTACTTTTACATGTATAAATACCTACTCGTTTTATTTCCTTATCTTTACTGGAGTCCAACACACTGAGTAAATTTGCCTATAAAATTCCCAATCACAGATTTTGTTTAAACAGGAATCTGCCTACCTTTTTTGTTGAGGTGACCGGTCAGTAGTCAGTGCTCTGGACTCCTCTGCCCCTTCCTGTCCGCGTGCAACCAATCTCGGTGGAACCTCCAAATTGTTGGCGTTGCTCTTCATTCGCCCAGAGCTCGTTGTTTGGTTTCACTTTGGATAGAAAAGAGATACACTGAAAAACGACAGACGCGCACTTTAAAGTTCCAAAACCAGTTTTAATTAATCATAAGTTTAAAAGTCACAGAATACATTTGTTATATTTCTAAAAGCCATTATATTTGATTACAAATAGTGGACAGAGAGAAAAAGAGAGAAAGAGAGAGAGAGAGAGAGAGAGAGAGAGAGAGAGAGAGAGAGAGAGAGAGAGAGAGAGAGAGAGAGAGAGAGAGAGAGAGAGAGAGAGAGAGAGATAGGAGAACAAAGAAAACATGAATGCGCATTCAAGGAGACACACATACGACCTGAGAGTTGTTCCCTCGTGGCTGGTCCTGTCTTGTCTGATGGAGGAGGGGAAACTTATACTTTTATACTCTTCTGTGGGGTGTTTCCCACTCTCAACCTCTTCAACCAATAAGAAAAGTTCTGCTTTGTTCTCTTGTAGGGTGTTGCCTGCTCTTCAACCAATAAGAAAAGTTCTGCTTTGTTCTCTTGTAGGGTGTTGCCTGCTCTTCAACCAATAAGAAAAGTTCTGCTTTAGTCTCTTGTGGGGTGCTTCCCCCCCCCCTAACTTGCCAGAAGGCCTCTGTTCTGTGAAACAGGAAATACCATTTGCTTTTTTCAGCTTGCAGAACTTTTTTGGGTTTGAGAGTGAAGGATAATATTCATTCATTCATCCAACCTTTATTTATACAGGCTGGCCTCAGCATAGTTTCTATATGTTACACAGTTCTATTTTTAATCTAATTGAAGCTAATACACAACTATTATATAATTAATACACAAGTGCTTTATGACCAAAGTATTAACTGTTTTACAAATGTTTATGCTTATGTGCCTTAAAGTGGCTTATACATATTATAAATCTACACACTTATATATCCCACTGAAATGGAGCAGTTTCAGAAATGGACAGCTTTTTGCCTTTTCCAACTCACACAGAACAAAGAGGGGGGAGGGAGAACTGTCCTGATGCTCTCTGGCTGAATAACCACACAGGGACTCTCAGTGACTTCCTTACAGAGTCATAAAACTGCAGAGTCATAAAACTGACAGAGAGTCAGGAGTCAAGAGTCAAGTCTCCCTCCTCCATGCCAACCAGAGCAGACCCAAACTGCATCATCTGAGTAGCATTTAGGACAGAACTGTGTCCATGCTTACAATTCTCTGTTTAACCTGTATCTGTGTTTTTTAATAAATCTTTATCATTCTACAAGAGAGACTGACCATTTGAACACCGTGTGAAAACTCCTTCAAAATAAATGAAAACACAAAGACAAACATATTTTTTATTTCATAACAGACCCCAGCTGCTAGGTTGGGCGTGTTACTGTGTGAGATAAGGGTATGACTTGCAAATGGAGGTTGTTAACAAATCTGGGTGAGTCACCTTCAACACAGCCTTAAGTAGAACTAACCTAAAATTGTTCTAGATAATACTCAAATGCCAGGCTTAGTTTGTCATACCCCTTTGAGGAGAGGCTGTAGTAGGAGTTTTGCCATAACTCAAGTGGTAACTCCATTGGTTAGAAACGACACCACGTTGTTACAAAACTGTAAACAGGAGGCCAATTTATACTGATCATCAAGAGATGACATATTTGACAACACTAGAGAAGACATTTAATCACATGGATAGATGTTTTTAAAATGTTGTCCTCACAATCTTAGAGTTTAACAAATCCATATGACCCCTCCGACTATGTGTCTTGCACTGGTGTTTTTCAATGTTTTGATTATGTCACTTTAGAATCCTTACAGGAGGTGGTTAGTCATCTAAAACCTACTGGTTCCCTGGATGATGCTATTCCACCTCGTCTGTTTAATGAGGTCTTTTCTACTATAGGCCTTTCGGTTCTTGCCCTTGTAAATAGTAGTTTGTCTTCAGGTGTTGTCCCTGGAAACCTAAAACATGCAGTTGTCCAGCCTTTGATTAAGAAACCAAATTTGGATCCCGATATCCTGGGAAATTATAGACCTATCTCTAAATTGCCTTTTGTTTCTAAGATTCTTGAGAAGGTAGTCTATGATCAACTAATGGCTTATCTTGTTGAGCATAACATTTTAGAGGTCTTTCAATCTGGTTTTAAATCATTTCATAGTACAGAGTCAGCACTTTTAAAGGTTTTTAATGATATATTCCTTTCAACAGATTCTGGTGACTATGTTATTTTGGTTTTGCTGGATCTTTCGGCTGCTTTTGACACTGTTGATCACAATATTTTATTTACACGCTTAGAACAGTGCGTGGGCATTGGCCATACAGCCCTAAACTGGTTTAAATCCTACCTGACAAATCGTACATTTTGTGTCTCTCTTGATGGCCATAGGTCCTCATCTGCTCCTCTTTCATATGGTGTTCCACAGGGCTCAATTTTGGGCCCTGTTCTTTTCCTGTTGTATCTTCTTCCTCTTGGCTCCGTCCTTCGAAAACACGGGATTGCCTTCCATTGCTACGCAGATGATACACAGATTTATGTACCGGTAAAGAAAGCAGACCACACTTCTCTCCAGTCTTTGCTTCTATGTTTGGAAGATTTGAAGACTTGGATGTCTCTAAATTTCCTGAAACTAAATGAAGACAAGACAGAGGTAGTGATTTTTGGGAGTTCCTATGGGAAGTCTTTGCCTGTTGACTGCCTACTGACTCGATATATAAAGCCAGTTGTTACGAATCTGGGAGTAAAAATAGATGCAGATCTAAGGCTGGATTCTCACATCAGAACAGTTGTGAGATCTAGCTTTTTTCACTTAAGGCAGTTAGCAAAAGTGAAACCAATTCTTTCAAGGCAACATTTTGAAACAGCAATCCATGCTTTTGTAACCACTCGGCTGGATTATTGTAATGCTCTTTATGCTGGCTTAAGTGATTCTTGCATTTCACAGCTGCAAAGAGTTCAAAATGCTGCCGCCCGACTTCTAACAGGGACACGGAAATTTGATAGTATTTCTCCTGTTTTGGCCTCTTTACATTGGTTACCAGTGTATTATAGGATTCATTTTAAGATACTTTTGTTCGCTTTTAAGGCTCTGAATGGCCGATCTCCTTCATATTTGACTGAGCTACTACAATCTTACACTCCCTCCCGTTCTCTCAGATCTGCTGACCAGCAGCTTCTGAGGATTCCAAAAACTAGACTTAAGCTCAGAGGTGACCGTGCTTTTTCAGTGATTGCCCCTAAACTCTGGAATGACCTTCCGAGTGACATAAGACAAGCCTCGTCCATTGTAGTTTTTAAGTCTCTTCTTAAAACTCATCTTTTCTCTTTGGCTTTTGACGCGATCCGAGATGTTTGATTTTGTTTTATTGTGTGAAACTTTACTATTTTAATGCTAGTCTTTTATCTGACCTTTTTAATTTTGTACTGTATTTTATTTTTGTACTGTATTTTATGTTTGTGTACAACACTTTGGTCTCACGGTTTTATAAAGTGCTTTAGAAATAAAGTTGGTATGGTATGGTATGGTATGGTATTCATTTGTATTAGCTGAAGCCACAGCCTGGTTAAAATGTTTTTTTTACACATATCCAAATATTTTTTGACATTACTACAGTTAAAGTGATAATTCTGACATGTTGAACCTGAAATCTGTGGAAAGAACAATACAACTATTATACTGGATACGCAAATGTAATAAACAGGTGTTGCATGCAGACAGATTGTTGCAGAAGCGTTTAATTGCCATTTAATGTATCAATGACATGGGTCCAATTATATGTCATGTATCATTGGGCACTTTTAAGTGGGTATACGGAAATTTTCAGGCTTTTCTAGCGGGTATACTCCGTATGCCCACATACAGTATCATGTAGACTACACCACTGCTTGGTTCTGTCTCTGATAGGACATGGCTGGGTCTATCTGTTCAAGGATGAGATGTTCTGGATCCAATCCC
>JBBPBX010046963.1:0-19618 GCA_038048925.1 Garcialebias charrua | reverse complement strand
TATTGCGTTGCGACGCAAAGAAGCTTCATATTGTGGTTTAGCGACATGACGGCGCTGCTTTGTGTTTGACGCACGCGCGGGTTTGCGACACATGCTTTACGTTGTTAAACTCAAGAGCAGAGGAGACGCGGGGGCTTGAAGCCGGTGTCACAACAACAAGGAGAAACCGCTGCACAGGCAGCCCAAGAAGAAGAACTTTTACCAAAAAGAGGGAGAAGCTCACCTTGTTAGCTTCCATTATTTTGCTCCGCTGAAACTCGGAGACAAAATGGGTCCAGAGGAAATGAACCCAGAGTCCAACCGAGTCCGAACTCGGGTCCAGTTAACCAATACAAAACAGACCAGAGACACAACAGAACCGGAATCAAACGCAACGTTTTCTCTTTTCTGTTTCTTGCCTTGTTTACTCCAGCTTCCAGAGCGGATTTCTTCTTCGTGGGTTTTATTAGCAGCCGTTGTTTTACCGCCACCTGCAGGAAAAATTTAGACCAAAGTAGAAATTCCTTTTCTACTTGAAAACTTCTCCCTTATTTTGTATTTTTTAAGTGAAGTAAATATATTTAAGGATGTACTTAAACGCTGCAAACTCCCAAAAGCACAGTCCTTATACAAATATATTATTAGCTTATCATAAAACTTGAAACTCCTCTTGCACACGCAATTTAATTTTGTGCTATGTTTCTCAAATTGTTCTTTTTTTATGCTGCCGTTTAGAACTTTATTAATAATTCTCTGCTTAGTTTAATTGTCTTTTCAACTGTTATTGTTTATGTGTATTGTATGCCTTGTTATACTGTTTGTGTTATTTTCTTTTTGATTCAAAAAAAAAAACTTGGTCCAAATTTTTCCTGTACACACACATCGTGTTGTATATATCGTGATATATATCGTTATCGTGATATAAAAAACTCCATATAGTAATATGATTTTTTCCATATCGACCAGCACTAGTGAACAGCTTCATCAAAGAAGACTACAGGTGAACAGCTTCATCAAAGAAGACTACAGGTGAACAGCTTCATCAAAGAAGACTACAGGTGAACAGCTTCATCAAAGAAGACTACAGGTGAACAGCTTCATCAAAGAAGACTACAGGTGAACAGCTTCATCAAAGAAGACTACAGGTGAACAGCTTCATCAAAGAAGACTACAGGTGAACAGCTTCATCAAAGAAGACTACAGGTGAACAGCTTCATCAAAGAAGACTACAGGTGAACAGCTTCATCAAAGAAGACTACAGGTGAACAGCTTCATCAAAGAAGACTACAGGTGAACAGCTTCATCAAAGAAGACTACAGGTGAACAGCTTCATCAAAGAAGACTACAGGTGAACAGCTTCATCAAAGAAGACTACAGGTGAACAGCTTCATCAAAGAAGACTACAGGTGAACAGCTTCATCAAAGAAGACTACAGGTGAACAGCTTCATCAAAGAAGACTACAGGTGAACAGCTTCATCAAAGAAGACTACAGGTGAACAGCTTCATCAAAGAAGACTACAGGTGAACAGCTTCATCAAAGAAGACTACAGGTGAACAGCTTCATCAAAGAAGACTACAGGTGAACAGCTTCATCAAAGAAGACTACAGGTGAACAGCTTCATCAAAGAAGACTACAGGTGAACAGCTTCATCAAAGAAGACTACAGGTGAACAGCTTCCTGCATGGTAGCTGGCGCTCATTAGGACGCCAGCTTGTGCCGACACGTCTACTGATTTATTAAGAAGCACAGCAGGAGGAATGTGTCACATGAGCACGGGTTGGACGAAGCAGGAATAGCTGGTAGTTGGTTTGAAGTTTGGAGGTGGCTGGACAGAGGTGTGGTCAAACATCTGGAGACAATATGAAACACAACACTGTGCATGTGTCACTCAGACGAGCATCCTGACAGCTGCTAGAAAATACTTGGCCTGGGTAAAACAAAACGGTCGGTGGAGGGGAGTGGTGGTGCAGAGGTTAGACAAGGTGGGCCTGTGATTGGAAAGTCGCCGGTTCAACTCCCCAGACCGACATCAAAATGTGGGTGGAAAAGGTAGAGCACCCACACCTGCCTTCACCCTGGGCCCTTGAGCAAGGTCCAAACCCCCACCATCTCTTAAAAACGAGTCCTCATGACTCAGTTCAAGGTCTCAATTTGAAAACATGTGACCTTTGGCCCAGAGGCCTTATCTCAGGATAGACATCTGAAGGTCAAACACACAGAGACGGACCTGCCTGTCCAGAGGACACCTGCCTGTCTGTCCATCTGTCCAGAGGACACCTGCCTGTCCAGAGGACACCTGTCTGTCCAGAGGACACCTAACTGTCTGTCTGTCCAGAGGACACCTGCCTGTCCAGAGGACACCTGTCTGTCCAGAGGACACCTGCCTGTCTGTCCAGAGGACACCTGCCTGTCCAGAGGACACCTGTCTGTCCAGAGGACACCTGCCTGTCCAGAGGACACCTGCCTGTCTGTCTGTCCAGAGGACACCTGCCTGTCCAGAGGACACCTGCCTGTCTGTCTGTCCAGAGGACACCTGCCTGTCCAGAGGACACCTGCCTGTCCAGAGGACACCTGCCTGTCCAGAGGACACCTGCCTGTCCAGAGGACACCTGCCTGTCCAGAGGACACCTGCCTGTCTGTCTGTCCAGAGGACACCTGTCTGTCCAGAGGAAACCTGTCTGTCCAGAGGACACCTGCCTGTCTGTCTGTCTGTCCAGAGGACACCTGCCTGTCTGTCTGTCTGTCCAGAGGACACCTGCCTGTCTGTCTGTCTGTCTGTCTGTCCAGAGGACACGTCTGTCTGTCTGTCCAGAGGACACGTCTGTCTGTCCAGAGGACACCTGCCTGTCTGTCTGTCCAGAGGACACCTNTGACTCAGTTCAAGGTCTCAATTTGAAAACATGTGACCTTTGGCCCAGAGGCCTTATCTCAGGATAGACATCTGAAGGTCAAACACACAGAGACGGACCTGCCTGTCCAGAGGACACCTGCCTGTCTGTCTGTCCAGAGGACACCTGCCTGTCCAGAGGACACCTGCCTGTCCAGAGGACACCTGCCTGTCTGTCTGTCCAGAGGACACCTGCCTGTCCAGAGGACACCTGTCTGTCCAGAGGACACCTGCCTGTCTGTCCCAGAGGACACCTGCCTGTCCAGAGGACACCTGTCTGTCCAGAGGACACCTGTCTGTCCAGAGGACACCTGCCTGTCTGTCTGTCCAGAGGACACCTGCCTGTCTGTCTGTCCAGAGGACACCTGCCTGTCTGTCTGTCCAGAGGACACCTGCCTGTCCAGAGGACACCTGTCTGTCCAGAGGACACCTGCCTGTCCAGAGGACACCTGCCTGTCCAGAGGACACCTGCCTGTCCAGAGGACACCTGCCTGTCTGTCTGTCCAGAGGACACCTGTCTGTCCAGAGGAAACCTGTCTGTCCAGAGGACACCTGCCTGTCTGTCTGTCTGTCCAGAGGACACCTGCCTGTCTGTCTGTCTGTCCAGAGGACACCTGCCTGTCTGTCTGTCTGTCCAGAGGACACGTCTGTCTGTCTGTCCAGAGGACACGTCTGTCTGTCCAGAGGACACCTGCCTGTCTGTCTGTCCAGAGGACACCTGCCTGTCTGTCTGTCCAGAGGACACCTGCCTGTCTGTCTGTCCAGAGGACACCTGCCTGTCTGTCTGTCCAGAGGACACCTGCCTTTCTGTCTGTCCAGAGGACACCTGCCTTTCTGTCTGTCCAGAGGACACCTGTCTGTCTGTCCAGAGGACACCTGCCTTTCTGTCCAGAGGACACCTGTCTGTCTGTCCAGAGGACACCTGTCTGTCTGTCCAGAGGACACCTGTCCTGTCCAGAGGACACCTGTCTGTCTGTCCAGAGGACACCTGCCTGTCCAGAGGACACCTGTCTGTCCAGAGGACACCTGTCTGTCCAGAGGACACCTGCCTGTCCAGAGGACACCTGCCTGTCCAGAGGACACCTGTCTGTCCAGAGGACACCTGTCTGTCCAGAGGACACCTGCCTGTCCAGAGGACACCTGCCTGTCCAGAGGACACCTGCCTGTCCAGAGGACACCTGTCTGTCCAGAGGACACCTGCCTGTCCAGAGGACACCTGCCTGTCCAGAGGACACCTGTCTGTCCAGAGGACACCTGTCTGTCCAGAGGACACCTGCCTGTCCAGAGGACACCTGCCTGTCGGTCCAGAGGACACCTGCCTGTCCAGAGGACACCTGCCTGTCCAGAGGACACCTGTCTGTCCAGAGGACACCTGCCTGTCCAGAGGACACCTGCCTGTCCAGAGGACACCTGCCTGTGTCCAGAGGACACCTGCCTGTCCAGAGGACACCTGTCTGTCCAGAGGACACCTGCCTGTCCAGAGGACACCTGCCTGTCCAGAGGACACCTGCCTGTCCAGAGGACACCTGCCTGTCCAGAGGACACCTGTCTGTCCAGAGGACACCTGCCTGTCCAGAGGACACCTGCCTGTCCAGAGGACACCTGCCTGTCCAGAGGACACCTGCCTGTCCAGAGGACACCTGATCTGTCCAGAGGACACCTGTCTGTCCAGAGGACACCTGTCCAGCTTCTTGTTTGGGCCTGCAGGACTCAATGACCCGTCAGAACCTGCTGCAGCTGGTTTTATGGATCAGAACCGCCCGGTGGGTCTTTTCACAACCTGATCAATAAAGTGCTGCTTCTTTGTGGTGATCCACAGAACAACGGGTCAGAACCGGGCCCGCGTCCTTGTGTTGACCTTCATCCTGAGGAAGAGGATTGTGCAGTTTTGACAAGATGGAGGCTTCACAACCCGGAAGTGTCGAACTTAAAACTCGGTTCAGTCCGATCAATAATCAATCTTTAGTTTTTTATCTTGAACCAACCAGGAACAAAAACGGGACAATCAGCTGAAACTATCCAGAACCGTTGACCTTTAGGCGGGAAAATTAAAAAGCAGCGGTCAGAACGGGTCCAAACTAAAACTGGTGCCGAACCGCCTCAACAACAAGTCTGCCATGATTCTGCTCGGTTCGGTTCGAGCTCGGAGCAGACATGGCTGCTGCCGTGCTCAGCACGTAGACCCACAAGCGACGGAACCGAGCGGCAAGTGCAAAAACAACCAGGAAGAACCGAGACGAGCACTTACAGTTTACAAGAAGGTTTAAGATCCGCGAGGTCACACTGGTCCTGCTGAAGGAAGTGTCTGTCCGAGAGAGAGGAGCACAACACGAAGGCTAGAGAGGAGGAGGAGGAGGAGGAGGATGTACCCGGGGCGAGAAGGGCTTCTCTGCAGACCAAAAGTGGGCGTTTCTGGAGAATAGGCGTTTCTAGAGCACAAACACTGATTGGCTAAGTGTATCTGCTGGCTCTAGGTACAGTATAAGTATGTCAGGTCTTTTTTTAAACTGAAGGTAAACAGCGTCATATCTGCTGTCAAACACAAGAAGATTCTCTTTTGTTCTTGGGTTATAGGCTGCACCTGACACAGGTTGGCTTGAGTGTGGTCTGGATACAATGAAATATGAATCATCTGAAGCGAAACCTGCTCCCATCTGTAAAGACCATTCATTCATTCATTCATTCATTCATTCAACCTTTATTTATACAGGCTAGCCTCGTTGAGTCACGGGGACTCATTTACAAGAGGGACCTGTCTCACTCACACCAAACAACCATCCACTCTCACACTCACACCTAGGGTCAATTTAGAGTCACCAATCAGCCTAACAAGCATGTTTTTTGGTCTGTGGGAGGAAACCGGAGTACCCGGAGGAAACCCACGCATGCACGGGGAGAACATGCAAACTCCACCCAGAAAGGCCCCGGACCGGGATTTGAACCGGCAACCTTCTCGCTGAGAGGCAGCAGCTCTACCAGTTGTGCCACTGTGCTGCCCAATGAGTCCATGAGTCCTGTAACGAGATAATGGACCAAAACAAAAGCTAAAAACAAAATGTTCTCTTTAGAAGTGATCTTCGATGAGATCTAATCTATGAAAGGAGCTGAAACATGGAGTAGGATTGACCCTTAAAACCTGAGACAGTTGAGGAAGTTAACCAAGCAGAAATACCTGCTCCAGTTGCAGTTGCTTGTTTTTTTTGTTGTTGTTTTTTTGTTCACCCTTTATTTTTCCATCCAATCAGATGTGGCCTTCCAGATCATTTCTCTGCAGAGATACTTTCTTGAGGAGGGAACTAAACAAGATGTCACCCAGGCTTCCTGAAGGTCCACTCTTCACCCAACTTTCAGAAATTTACATTTTATTTAGGCTTTATCATAATTATTTATTGCAGATCCAAAAGGTGAAAGCAGATTCATTCATTCATTCATTCAACCTTTATTTATACAGGCTAGCCTCATGACAATGCTTTTTGTATTTGTGCCTGTTCCTGTGTCTGTTAGCAAAATATCTCGTGAACCACAGGGCGGATGATAACAAGGTTGAGTCAGGTCCTCTGTCTTGTTGAAACGTTTCGTCTTTTATCCAAAAGTCTTCTTCAGCCTGAGGAACTGCAATAAACTCAGTCTTATAAATAGCATCTTCTTATAATGTATCGACCACTTTGTTGTTGACATCCAGAACTAGCTGTTCACATGATGGAGGACCATCAGCCAACAATTGATCGTTAGTGCCCTGATGGCCACTTGCTATTAGAGCTGTCATTTCTTGTTGGCCCAAATCCCGGTCCAAATTTGGGCTGGGCCAAGCCGGATGGGCGGGCCGGGTCGGGCTTTTGATTGCGTCAGCAGACGCGCACAGCTGACAATCCAATTATATGGCAACATGGCTTGCCATACAATTGCCAGACACACACAGCCATTTGACCATGTGCTGAATGGCCTTGAAAGAGGTAAAAAAAAAAGTTAAGTTAAGCTTCAGATGGGACTATACTGCCAGGCAGCGATCCAGCAAAGCCCAAATGGACATTCAGCTGCACTCAGCTGACGCGCACGGCCAATGACCCAAACAGGTGAGATCCCAAAATATCCTTGCAGACATCAGAGTAGGGTCTGTGTCTGAATAATGCAGAATACAGGCAGAAGCAGGGATTTAATGCTCTTTGATAGCCGTGAAAGGACAAACGCCAACAGTCAACAATCTGGAATTTTTTGTCAACAGTTTTAAAAAAAAAATACTTTTTAGGAAAGGAATTATAAAAATACTTCTCTCACAACACAACAAAATAAAAAATCCATCCATCCATCCATCCATCCATTTTCTTCCGCTTATCCGGGGTCGGGTCGCGGGGGTAGCAGCCTAAGTAGGGAGGCCCAGACTTCCCTCTCCCCAGCCACTTGGAGCAGCTCCTCTGGGGGAATCCCAAGGCGTTCCCAGGCCAGCCGAGAAACATAGTCCCTCCAGCGTGTCCTGGGTCTTCCTCTGGGTCTCCTCCCGGTGGGACATGCCCGGAACACCTCACCAGGGAGGCGTCCAGGAGGCATCCTAACCAGATGCCCGAGCCACCTCAACTGGCTCCTCTCGATGTGGAGAAGCAGCGGCTCTACTCCGAGTCCCTCCCGGATGACTGAGCTTCTCACCCTATCTCTAAGGGAGAGTCCAGCCACCCTGCGGAGAAAACTCATTTCAGCCGCTTGTATCCGAGATCTTGTTCTTTCGGTCATAACCCAAAGCTCATGACCATAGATGAGGGTGGGAACGTAGATCGATCGGTAAATTGAGAGCTTTGCCTTTTGACTCAGCTCTCTCTTCACCACGACAGACCGGTACAGCGCCCGCTTCACTGCGGACGCTGCACCTATCCGCCTATCGATCTCACGCTCCAGTTTTCCCTCATTCGTGAACAAGATCCCGAGATACTTAAACTCCTCCACTTGGGGCAGGACCTCCTCCCCGACCCGGAGAGGGCATGCTACCCTTTTCCGGCTCAAGACCATGGCCTCGGATTTGGAGGAACTGATCCTCATCCCGGCCGCATCACATTCAGCTGCAAACCGCTCCAGCGAAAGCTGTAGATCACGAGCTGATGAAGCCAATAGGACCACATCATCTGCAAAAAACAGAGAAGCGATTCTAAGGCCACCAAAACGGATCCTCTCAACACCTTGGCTGCGCCTAGAAATTCTGTCCATAAAAGTTATAAACAGAATCGGTGACAAAGGGCAACCTTGGCGGAGTCCAACTCTCACCGGAAACGAGCCTGACTTACTGCCGGCAATGCGGACCAAGCTCTGACACCGGTCGTACAGGGACCTAACAGCCCATATCAATGGGCCTGGTACCCCATACTCCCGGAGTACCCGCCACAGAACCCCCCGAGGGACGCGGTCGAATGCCTTTTCCAAGTCTACAAAGCACATGTAAACTGGTTGGGCAAACTCCCACGCACCCTCCAGGACCCTGTTGAGGGTGTAGAGCTGGTCTAGTGTTCCACGACCAGGACGAAAACCACACTGCTCCTCCTGAATCCGAGGTTCGACTATCCGACGGACCCTCCTCTCCAGAACCCCTGAATAGACCTTACCAGGGAGGCTTAAGAGTGTGATCCCTCTATAGTTGGAACACACCCTACGGTCCCCCTTTTTGAATAGGGGAACCACCACCCCAGTCTGCCAATCCAAGGGAACTGCCCCCGATGTCCACGCGATATTGCAGAGTCGCGTAAGCCAACACAACCCCACAACATCCAGAGCCCTAAGGAACTCAGGACGAATCTCATCCACCCCCGGAGCCTTGCCACCGCGGAGCTTTTTAACCACCTCGGCGACCTCCGCACCAGAGATTGGAGAGCCCGATCCAAAGTCCCCAGGCTCCGCTTCCTCAGTGGAAGACGTGCCAGTAGGATTGAGGAGGTCTTCGAAGTATTCCGCCCACCGACTCACAACATCCCGAGTTGAGGTCAACAGCACGCCATCCCCACCATAAATGGTGTTGGTCGCGTACCGCTTTCCCCCCCTGAGACGCCGGATGGTGGACCAGAATCGCCTCGAAGCCGTACGGAAGTCATTCTCCATGGCCTCTCCGAACTCCTCCCACGCCCGAGTTTTTGCCTCAGCAACCACCCGAGCCGCATGCCGCTTGGACTGCCGGTACCTATCTGCTGCTTCCGGGGTCCCACAGGCCAAAAAGGCCCAATAGGACTCCTTCTTCAGCTTGACAGCATCCCTCACCGCCGGTGTCCACCACCGGGTTCGAGGGTTGCCACCACGACAGGCACCAACAACCTTGCGGCCACAACTCCGATAAGCTGCCTCGACAATAGAGGCGCGAAACATGGCCCACTCGGGCTCAATGTCCCCCGCCTCCCTCGGAACGTGTTCAAAGCTCTCCCGGAGGTGGGAGTTAAAGCTCCGTCTTACGGGAGACTCTGCCAGACGTTCCCAGCAGACCCTCACAATACGTTTGGGTCTGCCAGGTCTGACCGGCATCCTCCCCCACCATCGGAGCCAACTCACCACCAGGTAGTGGTCAGTTGACAGCAAATAAAAAATGTTTATTTTATTTTGTGAACAATTTTCAACATCACCTCTATTTAGCCCATGTAGGACAGTATGTGCGAGCGTGAGAATGGACTTTGCAGATGTTTTTCTCACATGTGCAGCACACAGCTTTTGTCTTGCAGTCCTTCTTCCAGGGACAGAACTGGCACCTTTTTCTTTTGACTGATCCAGCTGCAGCCTCAGGTGGATCAGGACAAGATTCAGCTCTCTGAACAGCTTCCACAATGGCTGCAGAGGCTTCTGTGAGGGCCAGGTGCTCCCTTCTCTCAATGCACGGGGTGGCAAGAGCCTTTCCCAACTGCTCAAGGAACATCCTTCTCTTGTTTTTCTTCCCCGACATCCAGGTCGGGTTGATCTCCTGCCATATCACAAAGGCATTACTGTATATGAGGACACATCAATGATGTTATGGAAGATGACCAGGGGCCATCATGCATTCATCCTTCTGCAGCTGTACATTCCAACAACTTTGTCAAGGTTGTCCACGCCTCTTTTATTACAATTATAGTCAAGGATGATGGCTGGCTTCTTGTCCTCACGATCACTGATTTCAGCCATCCTGTGCAGTGTGCTCAGCAGGGCCGCGTTCTGGTTCGTTTTTTGTGAAACGAGTGGTGGTGGGAGTGAAGACACACTTTGATGAGAAGACCACTGCCTCTTGTTGCCAGGAGTGTGGGGTTGGGGGTGGGGATTTCAGGCTTATTCTTCTGAACAGTGCCAACCATTGTCGTCTTCCTTTTCAGGAGCTGCTGGTCGAGTTCATAGGAGGTGAAAGTCACATGTGACATCGTGCCTACTCAGTCCAACTGTCAGTTCAAGCACAACCCGCATCCCCTGGTTCTTCTCTCGTGCTGGTCCTCCTGCTCAACCTCCTGGATTGATGTCTTACTGAAAACGGCAACGACCCCCGCCTGTAGGACAACGTCCTCTCGCTTTTCCTGTTGGTCCTGTTGCCCATCTGATTCCCGGTTTTGGACTCTCGCCTGCTGGACTCTCGCCTGCTGGACTTCCCTCTGCGCCTCACAGATTGGTACCGTTGGTCATCTGCTTCCTGGTTTCGGACTCCCGCCTATTGGACAAGCCTCTTCGTCTCACGGACTCCAAACACTGGCTCATCGCTGCGACCGGCTGCCTTCCCTCACTGGAACCAGCCTCTCCTGCATCTGCTTAGTCCTGATGGAACGAGAACAGTCTTTGGACCCCCCTTAACCAACGAGATGGTTAGTGGTCACCTCTCTTTGACTTACACCTGCCAGCTTGACCACTAACCGTTCTCTTTCTGTCAACAGACTCGTTTCAGCCCAGACGCCCAGAACTCGACACCAGAACCAGTTTCAACCCAATTCCACTAAAGCGGGTCCTCACAATAAACTTGTTTAACTTGCTTATTTGTTGTGGTGATTTTGGTCCAGCCCCTTTTTAAGGGAGGGTTCGTTACAGCAGGTGTTAAACTCTGCTTTCTTAAATCCAAGGTCACCGCAACAGTCTACCAGAAGGTTTTAGAGACTTCATGATGCCTTCTGCTGAGGATCTGTATGGAGTTGCAGATTTCATCTTCCAGCAGGACCTGGCCCCTGCTGCCAGAAGCACCAAAACCTGGTTTGATGCCCATGCCACAGTGACTTGACTGACCAGCCAACTGGCTGGACCTAAACCCCATTGAGAATCTATGGAGTATTGTCAAGAGGGAAATGAGGAGCACCAGAGCCAACAACAAAGAAGAGCTGACAGCATCAAGGAAATCTGGGCTTACATAACTCCCATTTGATGCCACAGGCTGATGGCTTCAATGCCACGTCACATCCAGCCAGTAACCGTGTTTCCATCTATTTTCATTTCGAATTTTGAGCTAATTTTTGAAATCTCGCAAAAATGTAAATAAAAATTAATGCGGATCAGAAGTGTTTCCATCAACTGGCTTGAAGCGCATCCACCAGGCCACGCACAGCGTCATTACGTCAGACGTCAGCGTCAATACGTCAGACGTCAGCGTTACACATGTAGTAGCGGTTGAAAACAGAACCCGGCCACACATCTCGGCAAAATGGAGAGAATATTTCAGGTATGTGTTGCTATCGGGCAAGTTGTATTTATTCTGTCATGCCAACTAGTTTTAGCGATGTTACATGTTGTCCGGAGCGGAAACAGCTGATCAGTCACATGACGTAAATGTTCGCTACGGCAGAACTGAGTCGGCAAATCTGTTTCCATCTGTCGTTTTGCGCATCAGCTCTGTTTCGAAACCCCCAAAAACCACCTCAAGCGAGCGTATCAACTTTTGAGCGAATTAGAGGAAGTTAACTCGAATTTTGCCGTTTCCATTCAGCTTTTCTGATGCGATGCTTCAAAATGCGCATCTAGAAACCTTGATGGAAACACGGCTTGAGATTAAGGCAAAGGGATTCCCAACCAAGTATTGAAGACTGACATCATTTTGAAAGTACCACATTTTGATTGATTTGTTGTGATCCTAGTTTTTTTATTTTTTTCTGCAAAGACTGAGTAGTGTGGGCTGATGTCTTCACAGTATTCACATTTTTTTAATCCTGTTTTCGTTGGTTTCATGAGCTGAAAGCCCAAATTATGTAAAAAATATACAAATAAATACTTGTAAATTGTGGGCCCTGAATCTATCATCTATTAAAGATTTACTTTTTGAATGGAATTATGGAAGTTAAACAACTTTTCCATGACATTCTAATTTTTTGGAAAGGGTCTGTATATATATTATATAATTACACCCATGTAGAGATCGATAGGTATGAATCTGATTTTTAAAGTTGTTTTCTGTCTGTGTGTTGCAAGTTAATCAATTTTTATCAACGAGTTTCTGAGTTGACCCAGAAGTTGGGTTTGTCTGCCACAACAGAACTTTCAAACTGAAACAGTTCAAAGTACTAAAGTGCTTTTGTTTGTGGGTGTTTTAATGTTTTTCAGGTCAAATATTACACGTCACTGATGTTTGTTTGAACCTTATTTTGACTGACAAACTTGGACTTTAATCTGGAACCAAACTGTTACAAAACCTGCTGATGACAGCCTGAAATATGTCAATATTGCGTGACCTGCATTATGTTAGACATAAATGTTTAATACAATCTCACAATTTCTTTAGGACACAGTAAATACAGGGGTGTATCACACTACTGCACAAGTATGAGCCATGAATGATATCAGACTTATAAGGCGAGCAGGATTTGTCTCCACTGTTCATAATTGGTTCATTTGTTTGTGGGTCACAGATTAAACTCTGTCTGTCAGCCGAAACTCAGTAAAGCCACTCATGCATGTTGTGATATTGGAGATATCAGCTATAAAAGACCAATAGTTCCATGAAGCTCAATATTGATTTCAGGACTACATTGTTTCTAGTACTTTTTCTTTTACAGGTTTTATATTTCAGAAGTTTTAATCTCTGTTATACACCTCATTATTTATCTCAGAAACTGCAGGAAAATTTCCCTCTATGGAAACACTGACTGGTCTGATCCAAGAAAACCAAACAATCAAAAAAACAGGAGAAGCCAAAGATACAACTTTACCTGGAAAAACCATACCATACCATTTTATTTATAGAGCACTTAAAACAGCGACAAGGCCAACCAAAGTGCTGTACAAACAAACAAACAACAGGCAACATACAAAATGAAGTACAAAAAACAGAATACTGTATAGACATGAAAAAAACATTGCAGATAATAAATATAACGACCAAACACAGATCAGCTGGTGTTGAAAGCAACTGAATAGTGGGATTTGAAAACCGAGAGTGAGGGAGCCTGTCTGACGAGCAGAGGTATTCCAGAGTCTTGGACCTGCTACAGAGAAGGCCCAGTCACCTCTGCGTTTAAGACGAGTTGACCTGAAAACCTAATATCTTTGAAAAGTAGTGTAATGCTGAGTGCTTAATGACTACTGAAATTTGATGAATAAGCTGAAACTGAGTTGTTCAGCTAAAGGAAGTTAGCTAAAAGCTAAAAATGGAAAAAAATACTATCTAAAGATAAACATAGTGAAATAATTGCTATAACAAAAGCTATCTAAAAAAGGAGCAAAATACTAACAAAAGATTAGCTAAAAGTAGCACAACATCAGACTTTTTTTTTTCAGTTTGGCAACAGAAACTTCTTTCTGTGACTTTGACACAGCGAGTCATCCTCCTCCACCTCACTCTGTCCTCTGCATCCTCTGTCCTCACTCCAACTACCTTCATGTCCTCTCTAACTGCATCCATATATCTCCTCTTTGTCTTTTTCCTGGCAGCTGCATTTCTAACATCCTTCTACCAATATACCCACTGTCCCTCCTCTGGACATGTCCAAACCATCTCAGTCTGGCCTCTCTAACTTTATCTCCCAGTTGTTCAACATGTGCTGTACCTCTGATGATCTCATTCCTGATCTTATCCATCCTTGTCACTCCTAAGGAGAACCTCAGCATCTTCATTTCTGCTACTTCCAGTTCTTTCTCCTGTCTTTTTGTCCATGTCTCTGTCTCCAGACCATACAACATAGCTGGTCTCACCACTGTCTTGTAAACTTTTCCTTTGACCTTTGCTGACACCTTTTTGTCACAAATCACTCCTGAAACTTTTCTCCATCCACTCCATCCTGCCTGGACTCTCTTCTTCACCTCTTTACCACATTCTCCATTTTCCTGGATAGTGGACCCCAAGTCCTTGAAGTCCTGCACCTTTGTGACCTCTGATCCTTGTAGCCTCACTGTTCCTCTTGCCTGAATGAGTGAATGAGAAACTCTGTAAAGCACTATGCAGAACCTGGAATGGTTAAAAGTATGCTATAAAAGTTGTGGACCATTTACTATTAAACTAAATTAAACTTAATGTATCATGGTTTAATGTAACGTGACATACCATACCAATTTATTTATAGAGCACTTAAAACAGCAACAAGGCCAACCAAAGTGCTGTACAATAGAAACAAAAAGCACAGTGGACAGGAAAACATAAAATAAAAATATAGATACAAATAGCAACAGAAACTAACTAAAATGGTCAACAATGTATAGTACAGAAAGGATCAAAACAAATCACACCGTGTTAAAGGCAAGAGAATAGAAATGGGTTTTCAAGTGAGACTTAAATACTGTGAGTGAGGGAGCCTGCCTGACACTCAGTGGCAACTCATTCCACATTCTTGGACCTGCAACAGAGAAAGCCCTGTCACCTCTGAGCTTACAACGAGTATCTGGGATTGAGAGAAGCATCTGGTCTGCTGACCTCAGAGAGCGCCGTGGAACAAATGGCTGCAGAAGATCAGTGAGATAAGGTGGAGCGGAACTGTTCAGAGATTTAAAAATGTACATAAGTATTTTAAACTGGATCCAAAGGTGAATGGGTAGCCAGTGCAGGGAGGCCAAAACTGGTGTGATGTGCTCACACCGACATAGATTAACATATTTTATTCTTTATAGTACAAAAAGGATATCCCACCAACCAGGGAATTGTGTGAGGTACTGGTCACTGCAAGACAAAAAATATTAACAAGTACCAGCTGTCAAGTAAAGGGCAAAATACTCTGGCAACACACTTCAAAACTGTACCTCCATTATTTTTTATTATGATCCCACAACTGCAGCAACTGGTTGCTCTGTGCTATCTGGTAATTTTTCTCCTCACTGTTCTTTATGAAAGTGTTGTTGCTCCTGAAAAAATACATTTTTATGTGTTTCTCACTCTGTTTGGACCTACAACGTTCCCGTAGCAGCTCTTTGTTATGCTTTTCCCAACAGCTTTTATCCCCTTAAATATAAAAACTTTAAAAATGGATAATTAAATAACCATTTTGCAGTTGAAAAAAATTCCATCCATCCTTTCCCCACTTCTTCCTTTATGGGCCATGGGAGTCACTGGTGCCCTTGTCCAACAGTCACTGTGCTAGAGGTGGGGGACACCCTGAACAGGTCTCCAGTCCATCACAGGGACACATAGAGACAAATGAGACAAACAACCATTCCTCTCACCTAGAGACAATTTAGAGTTACCAATCAGTCTAACATGCATGTTTTTGGTCTGTGGGAGGAAACCGGATCACCCGGAGAAAAGCCACACATGCACAGAGAGATCATGCAAACTCCACCCAGAGAGGCCCACTGGATTTGAACTAGCAACCTTATCACTGAGAGGCGGCAGCTCTACCAACTGAACCATGCCGCCCTTGATAAAAGTTGGCAAAGGGCAAATGTGGTTCAGTAAAAGTATAAAACAAAGCACACACTGGAATAGTGCATAAGTAGAGTTTTAGGAGAACAAGAATATAAATAAATGAAATAAAGGATCATTAAAAGACCGCTATGTCCAATAACTGTGCACCTCATGCAAGCCTGGCTTAAAAATGATGCTTTGTTTTCATCTAGGAGAGTCCAGAGAACTGGATGTTCCCAACTCCAGACTTGAATTTTAAAAAAGAATATTAAAAACTATATATTTTTGAGCATATTAAGAGGGATTTTTTTTAATCAAGGCCTAAAGGAGCTAAAATAAACAATATATATTTCAATTTGATCTTTTTATTTCAAGCTGAGATGGCTCTAACAGTATTAATATAATTGAGCAGTTATAAGAGGTTCTCTGTCTTCCACCTAAGGAGCACTTGTTGTCATAAAGTTCGGGGACTCTCTGAGGGCTATTGTAAAATGATGCAGGTCATTGTTTGTAATGAAACACACACAGACATGTAACTGCAAACCAGATCAAATGGACAAAGGTTGTGTTCCTTACAAACAGTATGTCTGCACGGTAGTAATGACGACACAACGAGGCGATCTCCGTACACTTTTCGGTTGACCGGCTGCCGTTTGAACCTTCAACACGCACATAACACAAACTGTTTACATTTCACTTACAGTCCAAGGTCAGTCAGCTGATTCTAACTTGGTCCAGAATAACACGTTCTGCTAGTTACATGGGAAGGAATGAAGAAACAATCAGGGACTAGTTACACATGATACGATGATGAATTCCATGCACATATCAGGTGCATATTACAATTAGGTAGCTAAAGGTCAACAGATAGATATATACAGTGCTTATCTTGTTTGTACCTCTGAAGCATTATCTAAATGGGTTGTACCAGTTGGCCACAAACAAGAAATGTTTGCAAAAGAATTTCTTAATGTTTTGAGACATTTGTGGGGTTTCTTCACTTCCTCGCATGAGTCACAGGATCTTTTCATTTGAAACATTTCCAAAGAAATACTCCCCTACCTCCTCATCACAGTTTAGTGTATGAAATGTGTAAAGTCTGGCATTGCTGTTCAACAAACCACCTCGGTTCTTCTCTGGTTCAATGAGTTCTATTTTTAAACTCTCAGCTGTTTTTTTGTTATGTGAAAGTCACCTTCACCTTCTGCTCAGGAGCTACACTGGACAAGAATAGTCCCATAATCCACGTGACTGCTGGGGTAGGGGGGGGGGGGTGGAAATGTTTCCAGCTCGTGTGTTGGGTCAACAAGTAGATCTCTGGTCTGTGTTGCTGCTCTGAAACAATCCCACTGTATTGTGTGAAAGTTAGAATGGAATCTTTTACAGATGCTGCTTTGACCTCGTCCTTTGTCTCGCACAGTAAAGAGACAAAGATCCACATTTCAGAACATGTTCTCTCTGAGACCCGGGTCTGAGCAGGTTTGCTGTAAGTTTGGCTCACGGAACATGTCAGGCCATGCCCCCTTATATCACGTGACTCGGAACAACACAATTCTTTGACCTTCACAGCACAGACATGGGCGGACAGTGAATGCCTGCTTTGATAATAATAATAATGATAATGCCACATTTTGTCATCTGTGTATGTTTGCATACAAGACGAAATTTGTCTCTGCATTTAACCCAATCACCACCAGGTGGGGCAGTGGACAGCTATAGAAAGCGCCCGGGGAGCAATCTGGGGATGAGGTGTGCTGCTCAAACACACCACAAGGTATGCAGTGACCGGGGTTCGAACCTGGGTCTTTCGGGTCCCAAGTCGGCTGCCCTGCCCCTACACCATCTTGGCCCCATTGATGAAGTGACACACACACACTGCCTGCTTAATAGTTGCCTTATGCCATAAATGTTTCGCATTTGGAGAAAGGTCAGAGGAGCTTTGCTATGAAATAATGATGAATGATTGTTTGAAATGTGTTTAATGGCGGTTTTTGAGTTAACCTATAGGTTAACTCAAAAACCGCCATTCTGACTCCAAATCCGCCCAAATTATCCCCACCCGCCCAAAGCAATTTTTACATGCAAAATCAGAATGAAAACCGCCCAATCTCGCAACACTGGCCAAAATGTTTTTGGATACAAGAGATATTATGGTGCATAATAAATTAATCTTGGTGGTGTGTCCAACTTGAAAATTCAAAATGGCCACCTACAAATGGCAAAAAGTAGACAGATATCTTCTAGGAGACACAGAAACCTGATATTATTGTCTAAACATGTGTTGTTGTTTTTTAGACAAGATAATAGTGAATTATTAAATAAAAATAATGGTGATATGAAAGCAACATGGCGAGTAAGGAGTAGTGTTCTGAAGAATCATAAAGTAAAAACTGGTATTTCACAAAATTTTGTAAAGGACAATGATGAAATTCATGATGAAAATGAAATTGTAAATGGATTTAATCAATATTTTGTGAATGTTGGATCAAGCCTTACAGCAGAAATACCAAAAGTAGATAATAATGTGAGCCATTCAATTACAGGTTGTGCAAACAGTTTTTTTTTTTAATGGAACTGACAAAGAAGAAATAATGAATGTAGTAAAACATCTTACAGACAAGAGATCAAAGGACTGGGTGGACATGGATATGATGTTTGTAAAGGACATAATGAGCCATGTTATTGAGCCGTTTACATATATATGTAACTTATCATTTTCAACAGGAATATTTCCAGATAATATGAAAGTAGCTAAGGTCGTTCCTCTTTTTAAAAATGGTGATAAATGTGTATTCAACAATTATAGACCTATATCCTTGTTACCACAGTTTTCAAAAATTCTTGAAAAACTATTTGTAAACAGACTAGATCAATTTATAGATAAACAAAATATTCTAAGCAACAGTCAGTATGGGTTTAGATCAAAAAACTCTACATCAATGGCTCTCATGGAATTAATGGAACAAATAACTACTGCTGTCGATCAAAAACAATATTGTATCAGTATTTTTGTTGATTTAAAAAAAGCATTCGATACTATTGATCACACCATTCTCCTTGAAAAACTGAACAAATATGGTATTAGAGGACCAGCATTACAGTGGGTATCTAGCTATTTAAAAGATAGGAAACAATTTGTACAAATAAATGATGTAAGATCTGACCTCTGTAATATCACATGTGGAGTTCCTCAAGGCTCTGTACTTGGACCAAAGCTATTTATTTTATATGTGAATGACTTGGTAAATGTGTCAGGACTCCTTAAATGTGTACTTTTTGCTGATGATACCACATTTTTTTGTTTAGGTGAAGATATAGAACAAATGTTGGAATTGATAAAGACAGAATTTGTCAAAATACAAACTTGGTTTAAAATCAATAAATTATCATTAAATCTAGAAAAAACTAATTACATGATATTCAGTAATAAAAAGAAAACTGTTGATGTTCCATTCAAAATTGAGGGTGTTGAGATTTGTAGAGTGAGTGAGGTGAAGTTTTTGGGTGTTATCATTGATGACAAACTGACATGGAAACAACACATAAATTCTGTAAGAATAAAAATAGCTAAATCGATTGCAGTACTGTACAAAGTCAGAGACCTATTGAATGATAAAGCTCTGTATTTGTTGTATAACACAATCATTGTTCCACACTTAATCTATTGTATTGATGTTTGGGGGAAAGCGTGTAAAACAATCACAAAGCCTATTTTTGTATTACAGAAAAGAGCTGTAAGAATTATCACTAGAAAACATTACTGTCATCCATCAAATTATTTTATCAACTGAAGTTATTGAAGTTCCATGATTTTGTAGATTATAATATTTTATCAGTTATGTACAGGTACCCCTCGAGTTACGTCAGGGATAGGGACCTACGTGTGTGACTTAGGTCGATGTTGTCGTACCTCGCGGACCAAAAACACCTGCCTGTCGTAGGTCCGCGTTTTTGACATAGGTCGCGGCTATACCGCTAACGGAGCGCCGCACACATATTTAATGGCATGAGACTGAACAAGCAGAC
>JBBPBX010046962.1:2258-26370 GCA_038048925.1 Garcialebias charrua | reverse complement strand
TCAGGACAATTGAAGTGGAAAACAGCGAAAACAACATTTTTGTGTTAAACAAAGACAGTTTAAAAAAACTATTTACTATCTATATGTGAGAGCCTTAAATATGTTAAATTACTTTATAGATCCTTCTAAATTTAAACACAAAATTCTAATTCCTTACCAAACCATGGTACTTTCAAGCACCATCTTGACGTCGTCGTTTACGTCTACGCTACGTGCTCCGCGATGGTTTCTGGGTAATAATTATTTTTATTTTTTTACAATTACAACTTTCATTCAACCTTTATTTAGACAGATGAATCCCAATGAGTCACGAGACTCATTTACAAGAGAGACCTGGATAAAACTTTAAGTTCATTATTATTTTTACAGTAATATGACGCTACTATACAGTGCAAAAGTCTTGATACATTTTTAAACAAGCTTTTTAAATGGTTTAAATCACCATTTATCCATAAACCTGTAGTTCTGCAACAATAAATAGATTCTTAACTTTTTTTAGCAAAAAGGATAAATCTTGTCAATAAGAAAAACTAAAGGAAACTGGAGTGATAAGTGGAGGACAAAACAATAAAATGGGCCCAATTTTTTTCCCAGTAGATGTAGAATAACAAAATTGGCTAATTCAGCAAAAATCTACATTCTGAATCAGGTTCTCTTGTGGTGGTAGTTTTTGATGGTAACCAATCATTCAGCGGGTCACTTCTCAAAATCATTATTTGCATGATTTTTTTCATTAGTATGATTGCTCAGGTCCACATCTGGGACTATGTTAATAATAATAATACAGGTAGTCCCCGATTTACGAGCGAGATCCGTTACAACGAGGCGCTCGTAAACCGGAAATCTCGTAATTTGGAACGGCCGCCATTTCTCTCGTAAATCCGGAATTTCGCTCGTAAATTGGAACGGTTTTCGCTAGCGCGACTAAAAACACTCTATTTTCATCTAAAAACTACTTTTGAGTGCATAAAAATGATCGGAAACGTGTGTCTATATGCTTAACTAACTAACTGTGGTGAAAAAACACATGAAAACTCAGTATTTTTTTCGTTTTTTCCAAAAATTCGCAGCTCGTAAGTCTGGAACCTCGCAGATCAGAGCGCTCGTAAATCGGGGACTACCTGTATAAACTTTATTTGTATAGCACCTTCCTACAATGCCTTGCATTGACCAAGGTGCTTAACAGGACAGAAAATATAAAAACCGGTACAATAAATCAGTGAAAATAGAATAAAAAACAACAGCAATAAAAGGAGGCAATGGAAATAAAAATGCTACATACTAAAATACCAAAGTAATAAAAGTTACACACTGAAAGCTTTTTTGAACAAGTGGGTCTTCAGTCTGGTTTTGAACAGAGTCAGATCAGAGGTGGCACGCAGCTCAAGGGGGAGGCTGTTCCAGGCTTTTGGGCCGGCAACAGAAAAGGACCGGTCTCCCCATTGTTTGTACCTTGAGCGAGGCACCTCCAGCAGGTGTTGACTGGCAGATCGTAAAGCTCTGCTGGGCTGATGGACTTTCAAAAGTTCTGAGATGTAGAGAGGTGCAAGTCCATTCAGAGCTTTGAAAACAAACAGCAGCAGCTTGAACTGTATCCTGAACTGAACCGGGAGCCAGTGTAGAGAGGACAGGACAGGAGTGATGTGTTCATATTTTCGTGTGTTGGTCAAAAAGCGCGCGGCAGAGTTCTGTACAAGCTGTAAACGGGAGATGGAGGATTGATTAATACCAACATACAAAGCATTACAATAGTCAAGTCTGGAGGTCACAATCACAAAGGCATGACTACTGTATGTTGTTACTCTGGTCATTGTGTGGAAGACAAGAACTTCACCCCAGGACTAGCCTGGTTGTAACCAGACCCTTGTCCTTCACTTCGCTTTGGACTAGGCAGTGAAGGGAAATGAGAATTGAGCGGAGCTGTGCAGGAAGGCGAGGGCCAGGCTACCCCAGGACATGAATAACTGGAAAACCTCACAGGATGATCTCACAGGAAGCATTTAGCAAAGGTCATGTAACTACCAGTAAATACAAGCAATCTAGTATTTTCAAAAATACTAAAAAAAATTCCTACGGCTTAAATGCAAAGCACAGGTCCTCAACGTGTAATAGTATGTAACACATGAAAAGAACATTTTAGAAAGTATTTTTATTTATTTAAAATCAGACATGAAAACGTCACCACCACATACTGTAACTGAATCATGGCAGGAGGAACAGGCAGTTCATGTTGTATGAGAAGGCATTTTTGTGACTTATATGTACATATACACATTTCATACACTGTAAAAATATAGCAATTGAAGCATATAGAACAACCAGCAACACTGGCTCATAAGCCATGTGAAACATTCATGTAGAAAAATGGAAGAATAACCATCCAGAAAATGTCATGGAGAGTATATAGCTATCATATCACAATCTAAACGTTAAATATAAAAAGGTGAAATTGTCAAATAGTCCTCCTTTATAGGCAATATAAGCTATAAAGTTGCAGACATCCTTCTGTCAGTAAAGTTCGTTTACAATCATACAACTTTTATCATCTCAGCCTACAGGAATCAGTCAGAATAATAAATATAGCTTCAGGCTGACAGGTGCCAGACTCATATTGCATTACTTCCATATCACTGTAGTGTTTACAGCTGTCTGCACCCTTAAAGCACCAAAGGATCTTTTACTTGTGCTATGATGTGGTTCAGCTCGGCATCCAAAACTAACCACTATTTTTTTTTTTTAAGTTACCAAAAAAATTTAAACTCCTGGTGTCACCAAACAAACAGGATTTTTTTTTTCTTTATCAGACTGAGATTCTCGGGGTGTTTCCTCCTGGTGTTTGAAATGAACAATATTTAACATTTTTGTTTAATACCAGAAACACCTACAGCATAAAAGGTGATAACTAGCAGGTTCAAAACATCACTACAAATGCAGTCTGTCCATCCGTCCAGTATCCTCTGTTTGTACAAATGTAGCCCACATATATACATGTATATATATTTTAGGAATGTAGGGTTAGGTTTTGAAATAATATAAATGTTTGACAAATAAATTAAAGTCAAAACACTCACCCCCTCAAAAATGAAATTGTTCAACAACAAAAAAAGCAAACATCCAGTTTTGTGACAGACCATTAAAACACAGGTCAGCCCAGTGTTATTAGCATAGACAACCCATCAGTCCATGTAGGAGTGCATCACAGCTGACCATGCCAAAACAACAACAACAAAACTTCTCAGTTCTACTGGCTTTTCTCTTTGGCTCTAGTACTTGTTCAGAGTACCAAACACTCAGATCTAAAGTCCTCACCTTCTTGCATTAATGAACGTATTATTGTTAATGTTTACTGAAAGCTCACTTTCCCTCTCTGCTGCATAGTGCATGTGCTTCCCAATGTAACAAAAAGAATCCAAAGATGAGATGAAGTCAAGTTTTGCTACAGTCACTAGGTATGAAATATTAAGTGATTTTAGAAGGAAAGACACATAAATACTGAAGTATAAAACAATAAAACAACCTTCAACACATTCAACTTTAAGTGATATTGGTCCAAGACTCAATAAGGGCAAATGTCATTTCTGTAACCAGCAGAAATTATTTAGACATCCCCGCTGATGTCAAGAGATTTTTTTTATAGCCATGCTGATAAATCAGATTAGTGATGATCAGGTAAGTGGTAGCGTTAGTGTTCAAATTAAAATTTGAAATTCCTATAAACCTTCAGAACTGATCAGCTGGTTCAGACAAACAAGAGGACGTTTGATGACTTCAGCAGTAGTGATAAGGCAAGCTTCTATGCGCAACTAACGCACTAATGTCACTTATACATGAGAAAAACACAAATGTAACAGATAACTTAAACATTTATACTAATAAAAAAACGTAACAGCATCTATTGTCCAGCACTACTTTAAAGAACTCTTTGCTCTGTACTTCATACTCAACACATACAGCCACATTAGTGGGAGATGCTCAGGGTTTTAGAAATGTGGATTTCCGTTTTAATAAGAAACATTTGATGCAAAACGTGACATGCATTCGACAGTGGCGAGATCTGGGTAGTGCCACTGGGACTTCCACGAGAATAACTTAAAACATGAAACAAAACAAGCTCATCAGGTCCGGTTCAACCCATTTGCTATCCTTTCAAAACTGAACTTTGAACAAATACTGTACTTAAACGAGAAGAATGCATCCTTGATTGCAAAGCTGACAGCAAGTGTTGACTGAACAATTTCTAATAATTACACCGTCGGTTCAGGGTCGTCTCCTTGATGGAGCGATGCATTAGAGTGCAAGTCACAGAAACGTGAACCCACTCACAGAAAGCAAACGGTTCACCGATCCATTCCGGCTACGCACTTTATGTGCTCCGAAGAGAGTGAGTTCCTGTTGAAACGTCTCTGCCTACGCACGTCTGTTCATGCTGTAGACAGGGCTGGTCCCTCATCATCCAGTGATGATGAGGGACAATATACAGCCCCTATTTTTATTTAATGTGACGCTGCTGCAGCTACAAAAGAGCAGCCATGTTTAGGGTCTAAAAAGTTCTTTGAGACAGGTGTGGACAAATGTGGACACAGAGACGGGGTTGATGAAGCCTACCACATCCTGTCTTCTCATCCCTGCTCTCGATGATTTAAACTCTACCACCACTTAGCTCCTGTCTATACTGCAGTGGTGAAAAAAACAACGTGGGTGCAATGAAGAGCTTTGGATTGATGAATTTCATTCATGCTGTCCTCCTCAACACATCCAGAGGTGCCTCTTCTTCACAGATGGCACCAGGTCAGCTTCTTTTGTTTTTCTTCACTGCAAAAAGGAAAACTATCATCAGAAACAAGTTCACAAACAAACACTAGCTGTGTTTCCATCCATTTTCATTTCGAATTTTGAGCTACCTCGCAAATATGTAAATACAAATTAATGCAGATCAGAAGTGTTTCCATCTACTGGCTTGAAGCGCTTCTTCCAAGCCGCGCACAGCGTCATTACGTCAGACGTCAGCGTCATTACGTCAGACGTCAGCGTCATTACGTCAGACGTCAGCGTCATTACGTCAGACGTCAGCGTCATTACGTCAGACGTCAGCACTGCGCATGTCTACAGTAAACAGGAAGTAGCGGTTGAAAACAGAACCCGGCCACACATCTCGTCAAAATGGAGAGAATATTTCAGGTACGTGTTGCTATCGGGCGAGTTGTATTTATTCTGTCATGCCAACTAGTTTTAGCGATGTTACATGTTGTCCGGAGCGGAAACAGCTGAACGTCACGTGACGTGAATGTTCGCTACGTCAGAAATGAGTCGGAAAATGTGTTTCCATCTGTCGTTTAGCGCATCTGCTCGGTTGCGAAGATCCCAAAAACCACCTCAAGCGAGCGTATAAACTTTTTAGCGCATTTCAGGAAGTAACCTCGCATTTTGCCGTTTCCATTAAGCTTTTCTGCTGCGATATTTCAAAATGCGCACCTAGAAACCTTGATGGAAACACGGCTACTGGCTGCTTCACCAATAACATTTTAAATATCCATTTGCACTTACAAATTAGAGGTTAGTCTCTGGGATGATGTCCGTCAGAGAAACTACATCTTCATTTCCAGACAGGTTAACTGAATCCTCAGCAGATCCTTCTGCCCCAAATCTGGCACAAAGAAAGTGTAATTAATAGGCTGATGTGATTTACACAGTCTAGGGGACAAAAAGAACAAACACTGCGTGTTCTCTCACACACAGCACAAAACACCAAAATGGGTCTGCATACTTATAAAAGATCCTTGTAAAATACTAGGTTTTCCTGAGTTAAAAAAGTTACCCACATTGACAAAGTTCCAGTAAACCAGTTCAGTAAAGTCATTAACCCCCAAAATTTTATGTCTGTATTAAAAAACATTTTTTGTGTAAGTGATTTAGAGATGAACTTTCTTGATATTTTTCAAAAGCATCCCCCAACTTTTGTTTGACACTTTACACAACACCACAGGAACTCGAGATAAGAACGTGTTGAAAACTGATGCATCAATAACTTAGATTAGAACATGTGAAAAGTTTTCTGAATGTGGACAGTTAAAAGTAAAAAAATAAAATAAACCCCGGACTAAAAAAGGTTGCAGTGAGATGTCTGTGTGTTTTCTATGAGTGCCCAACGAAGACTCTTACTGGTATTTGTCATATTACAATACAGTACAATCGAAAGCAAAACAAACCTTCAGTTTTGACTGGATGTTTTACAGAATTAGTTTGAAAAGAGATAAAAAACAGACATTTATGGTTCTATAACGGATCTGGTCTGTATTAGTTTACCTATGAGAGGGTCCCTGGTCGTGGTCTGTGTTAGCTGATTTGTGCACCTCCACGCCAACAGACCTGCAGCGGACAGCCATGGTCAGACCAGACGAAGTAAAACAGAGCAAAAGTATAATGAGGGTGTGAGGATTTTACCGTAGTGGAGGAGAGGTGGCGGAAACTCCTGTGCTGCCCAGTGATGAGGTGGACAGGTTACCCTCCACATCAGCAGGGTCGCCAACTGGTGGAGGCGTTCTTGGAACCAGATCTGGCTTGTCCAACTGAACGCCTGTTAACAAGTGCACCACATACGGCACGTTATACGCCTGTTGACAAGCTGTTATAGTGATCTATAGCAATGGCCCAGACAAGCAAAGACCTTGTATACAATCCAAATTTGACTTGTGATCTTGACCTTGAAGCTGATGAAAAGTTCACATTAAATGCAACAGGTTAAATTATCTTGGGCGGATCATGTTAGGGGCAGGACAAGAGAAGTTTATGTACAAATGGATGAAGATTATCCCATAATATGTCTGTCTTTTGACAAACGAACAGTTAAAAGGAGGAAAATTAGAGCAAATACTACTGAAAGTTATATCTGGATACAGATATGAAAAGATACGCAAGCTGAAAATTCAGATTTATTTTGTGTGATTGCATAAATAGCGAAAGGTCGACTCTTACCACTGTCAGCCTCGGACTCTGTGCTTCTAAAATGACTGTGATAAGCTAATCTGGAGTCCCCAGAATACTGTCCTCCTGTGTGGGAGAGTGGGGTGGGAGCCCCCAGAGTGGGGGCCCTTCTAAGCCCTCCTTGAACTCCGCTTCGGCTCTTCTTAGATGGCGATGGCTTAACTGGAAAAAGAAATAAGCCAGAAGACAATGACTGACTCAAACTTCAGATGTAACACACTTTTAGTATGTGAATAAACAAATGTATGTAAATCTAAAAAAGTTACGTCAGGTCCTCTGGACAGATTCTCTGAAAGAATATGTCCAGAGGACCTAATTATTATTTTTTCAGGACATGCATGTATACTTACGTGGAATTTTCTTAAACACTGTGCTGCACATAAATTGTTGGAAACGCTCAGCATAGAAGCCGGGTCTGTGAACTGAAACAGTGTCCTAAAAAAGGGCACGGCAACAATATTACAACATGAAAAACAGAATATCTTTCAAGTATAAAACATAGTTTTCAAAGACTGCTTTTATTTGCGAACAATTATTTATAATATCTTTAGTAGTGTTATTCATTAGTCTGCTTTGCACAGATACTTTAAATTCAGTATATAACACGGTTCAGCTCTTACCCCATCATGGACCAAAGCTTTCCAAGAATGTTCCAACTTCTTAATAAATCTAAATTGTATAAACAACAATAAAACTACTCAATGCACATGCATGTTTACAATTGATGTGTTGTTTTCTCAGCAGTTAATAACAGGGGTATTTAATAAAGATTTCATTCAAAACCCCAAAACACCTACCTGTAGGACTGGAGAATATCGATGATACCAATGTAGATGAGCAACCTATCTCCTTTTGCATTGCGAGCTGGAATCCCTCCCACACTGAAAAGTCATGGTCAGATAAACGTGTTATTTGATTGTCAGTACCACAGCTGCAGATTTCACTACAAACACACAAGTGGCTCAAACAGAAGCGCTCACTGATCCTCTGAATCCAAAGCTCCCTTCCCTCGAGCTTCCCCCTGGATGGACTCCATGGCTGTGCAGTACAAACTTTTCTGAATTTGAGGCCGACGCTGATCTGGGGTCACGGGACCCTCCAACACCGCACCGTCTCCCGAGCTGCCCCCACTGCGCTCCCGCTGTCGACTTGCCTGCTCCATGTTGTGGATGCCCATTAACAGACTGTAATCCATGATCTTGAAGCTCTGTAGGAGCTGAATAAAACATGCAAATGCTCAAAATAAATCACATTCTGTCACAAAACAAACATTTTAAACTTTTCTAGAGTTAAAACAACCAAAGAGGAAAAATAAAAAAGAAACTCACATCAACATCAAGACAACATACAAATGGTGAGAGTCTGGTTTGAATTACCAACAATAAGTTGGACCTCCACTAATGCTGCCCGTTGTCACCGACTCTGTTCATAACTTCTATGGACAAATTTTAAGGTGCAGCCAGAGACGGAAGAGGTGAGGTTCAGTAGCATCAGGATTTCTCCTGTTGGCATCGTTGTGCCATGATCTCCAGCTCTCACTGGAGCTGTTTGCAGTTAGTGTGAAGCAGAGGGTACAAAGATTAGCACCTCCAGATCTAAGGCCAAAAGGGTGGACTATCCTCTCCAGTTAACCTCAAGTTGAGGTGTTTAAGTATCTCAGGATTTTCTTCGAGAGATGGAAGAACGGAGAATGAGTCTGACAGACGGCTCGGTAGCTAGTATTAAAACTCTTTACCAGTTGTCCAGGAGAGCTGCTACTCCACATCGAGAGGAGCCAGTTGAGATGGTTCTGGCAACTGGTAAGCATGAACCCTGGGCGCCTGCCTAGGGGAGGCGTTCCAGTTATGTTCAAGCTGGAGGAGACCAAAGGAAAGACCCAGGAAGTGCTGGAGAGACTATGGCTACGTTCACACTGCAGGCTAATGTGGCCCAAATGATCCAATATAGGTTTTTTATAGCTGCTGCCCCTACGATGACTCTTAAAACAGGTGGCAGATAATGGACGGGTGGATGATGTTGGTTGAGTGTGACAACTCCGGTACCATCCAAGATTTTGTTTCCATGAGAAATAATTTTTTAAAGACTTTTAGAACTGAATCAGTAGGAAATGTACTTGTTCAACAAGATCTGGTAAAAAAAAAAACCCACACACTTCAATCAAATGCTGTATATTAGTTGTGATACATACAAGTAACAAGTTAGAGTAGTTCAAAGCCATCCGTAGCAGGGCTGGGCAATGTATCGAATACACTCAATGTATTGCGAGTTTTTCAATTTACAATGGTTAAAATGCCCTGATAAATGCTCAATAATCCAGGTAGAAAAATCTAAAAAAGCTAAGTCTGGTCCTCTGGATATTCAAAAAACCAAACAAAACAAAGCAATGGTTAAAATTGTTCTATCGCAACCATCAAGTATTATTAGACATGAAAATCTGTCTTTTTCTACCATATTTCCTCCCGCTTCCTGCTTCTCCAGGTGGGCGGGAGTTTAAGCGCAACAAGTAAATGAGAGATTTCGAAGAGCAGCTTAGCTGCTGAGCCAAAAAATAAACAACGGCTTTTATTTGGAGATGGTTGGATTTAAATTGTCAGATGAGCAGCAGGAAAATGTTTTCTGTAGGCAATGCCGAAAACAAGTCCTGACAAAAGTTGGCACCACAAATCTTTTTCACCATTTAAAACAGCGCTATAAGTGAAGTATGAAGTGTGAAGCTGCAGCTCTGACTGACTTCAGCCTCCTTCCCTGAGACAAACCACGGGTTAAAACTCATTTAGTCGTGCTGTGCCTTACAAGAGGAACAGTGAGAGACAGCGCAACATTAATAAAGCAGCAGCTTATCATATCGCTAAAGACACGGTCCTTAGCAGCTAACAAGTCAGTTATTTTAGCAAACTTCAGAGCATGATACTGGAATAACAGTCTATGAAAAACAACACAATTGTCCCTGTGGGACTCACCAAGCAGTCCCTCTGAATCGTCTTGCACAGAGCATTGAAGTTGTCTGCTTCCAGCAGCAGGCCGTCAGGCATGTCCTGGATGAAGTCCAGGTCTTTGTAAATGGGGACAGTCTTTTCTCGTTCCTTAGGAGAAGCTCGTCTCTTATAGGTGGAGCCTTTCATGTCGTATTTGAGGTGCATGGGGATGATCCGAGGCAGAAGATTGTTCATGACAACAATACGGATATTTTTTCCTCCAGCCTGAACACAATACAGTCCATAGAATTTTGGGAGCAGAGTTCGCTTGTTTTGGTTTATATTCTGGAAGGAAGAAAGAATATGAAAAATTGTATAAATAAATTATTTTCTTAAATTTAAATGAATAATTATTAATTACAAATGATAAGAACTTCCACAAGTTGGAGGTTCTAAAAAAAATGTCCCATTATGGACAATTATAAGTGTTTGGTTTCTGTTGACAGGGCAAGGCCCCCTGCTTGTATAATGGTAGGGGAAACACTGGAATAACAAATTTATGCCATAACATATTTTAATTTAAAAAAAATAAAACTAACAAGTAACTTTTTTACATTTCATCTTGAACAGTAAAATGGTAGACAAGCATGTCAAAAAGCAGTAACTGGTATTTCAAGTTATTACCGTAGTATCTTTGTAATGGTTTTTGCTCGTCTTTTTTGCCTTAATGTTGGCTGATAAGGCAGAAATGCCTCACCAAATGCCTCAAGTAACGCTGTGAGCTTCACTACCTCCACCATTACAGCTATCTTGTTGGTTTGTCTGTTAGCTCACACTGGGTTACATTTCAGCGTGGGAGGAGCGATCTCACCATTTGCGTCATGTCAAATGGATACGTGGTGCAATATGTTTACACAGGTGCATGTTTTGAAGTCTACAAGAGTGGTTTTCAGCCGTGTCTGACTGGTCATTTCTCCAGCAGACAGCCATGATAGTAGTGGAAATGCTAGTTGCAATTTTGCGGCCCTCTGAGGAGGGTGAGCATAATGAGGAAGATAGTAGCAGTGAAGATTCCTCCGAGGACCAGGAAGGATCAGGGGAGGAATTCCTGCCAGTCACAGAGGGGTCTTGTAGCTCAGAGGAGGAGGAGGAAGAAGAGGAACATGCAATGGAGAATGACACCTCTCCATGGAAAGAAAAAAATGGGGAAATCCTGTGGACTCCAATACATGAAGAGGCTCTGCCTTTTACACCCTTCTATCTTGACCCCAGGGCCAACTTATTTTGCACTTGCTAGGATCAGTAGCCCTGAGAGTACATTTGACCTTTTCCTTCACAGAGGACATTTGCAGCTGAGTGTGGAGGAGCTGCGGGTCTACATGGGGCTGCTGATCAAGGCAGGATGTTCAGATCACAGCACAAAATAAAAAAAGAGCTTGTGGAACAATGAGACAGGCCGTGCAATCGATGCAGCAATGTCTCAGAAGAGATCTTTGCAGATGAATCTGGCCCTGGAGTTTGATGACAAACTGTCTCGGCCAGACCACCGCAGATCCGAACACGGCAAAGAGGAGCCGTTTGCCCAGAGGCCCGTCTGCAGCTAGCCGGTTCTACAAGACCAGGACCAGGTCCACGATGAAAAGAAGGAAAAGGAGACACAGCCAGGGCCCTGTGGAACCAGTGCATGAAATGTGCAGCACATGCATGTAAAACACAGCTCACCATGATCAGTGGAACATGTCTTGATTTGTAAACCCTCATGATGAAAAGGGCATAAAAACAAAGAATAAAAGAAAAAAAATCTCTATGATTGTGTTTGAAGTTATTTAAAATATTTTATGCAGTAAAGCAGATAAATAAAAGTGATTTATAGCATTTTTATGACTTATTTTTTTAGGAGGGACCATGTTGTTTTTGTTTATATGTAAACTGTAATTTCTCCAAAACTGATAATACATTAAAATCAATGTACAGTGGTCAATTATTGGTCAAGGCTGGAATAACCTCATACCAAATAATCCACTTTGCACATTGTTGAAAATATTGCATATGTTATGTTTTTCCCATAAATAAATAAAAAATCACAAGGTTTAAAAATGTGAATAGAAAAATAATTAAAATCTTTATATCTATTGTTGGATCTGAAGTTGTTGAAAAGATTTGATGCAGTGGAAGTAAAAAACTTATTTACCGTATAAACTGCATTTTTATTGGACTTTTATCAGAGGGCCCAATAAATGTATTGTCATTTCAAAAGGTTAAGTAGAAGAACCATGGCATGAAATTAACTCTCCTTCATTTATAAATATTCTATTTAGTGCATACAAATAAAATTAGCCGTCTACCGTAAACACAATCAAATCTTGCTACTTTCTCCAGACTCACCATGAAGTAACCTGGTAGGAGTTTCTGGAGAAATTCTGCCTCTTTGTGTTGAACCGTTTTGATGATAAACTCATCATCACTAGAAACATAGAAGATGGATCCACTGGCTCCAGGGTTTGACAGCTCGATCAGTGGCTCATTACATAAGGAATACTTTAAAGAAACAAAACAAACTATTACTATACACTCAGACATCTTCTTTAGTCTAAAAGAGGTAAGAAATATAATACCTATAGAACAAAGACAAACAAAACAAAAACATCATGATGTAATAGATTAGTCTTTACAGTTATTTAAAGCCATTGATCAACTACAGAAACATGTTTCTAGTTGACAGAGGCTTCTTCAATGCATATATTAGAAAAAAGGATTTCAGAGGAAAAAAAACAAGAATATTTATGACTGTGGCTTCAGATTAAGACCATGATTTAGGCTTTCTGTGTCAAGTAAGACAGCACTGCAAACAAAGCAACTTATACGATAATACAAACAATAAAGTAGCTCTAAAACAAATAGCCATCCAACAAACAAACAAACAAAAAACCACAGTCATGAAAGCTCCTGGAATAAATGCATAAAAGTCACTGAACAAATATACATGAACACAAAGGCATAAAAAGAGTGGATGGCAGGTGGTGCTTTGTGCAGGTACTGACCAGGTAGTCGTCTGGCCGGATGCCAAACATTTCTCTGAAGTAACGGAAGGCAATAGGAGCATAGGTCTTAAAGCGAAAGTCACTGTAGTGATGAGCAGGAGTCAGGTTACTGCCTTCACTGGAAACAAACGAGACAGAGAAAGCAAGAGACTGAATATCCATTGAGCTTTGCTTCATCTGTATAAAATATGACTAATCCATCCATTCTCTTCCGCTTATCCGGGGTCGGGTCGCGGGGGTAGCAGCCTAAGTAGGGAGGCCCAGACTTCCCTCTCCCCAGCCACTTGGAGCAGCTCCTCGGGGGAATCCCAAGGCGTTCCCAGGCCAGCCGAGAAACATAGTCCCTCCAGCGTGTCCTGGGTCTTCCTCTGGGTCTCCTCCCGGTGGGACATGCCCGGAACACCTCACCAGGGAGGCGTCCAGGAGGCATCCTAACCAGATGCCCGAGCCACCTCAACTGGCTCCTCTCGATGTGGAGAAGCAGCGGCTCTACTCCGAGTCCCTCCCGGATGACTGAGCTTCTCACCCTATCTCTAAGGGAGAGTCCAGACACCCTGCGGAGAAAACTCATTTCATGCTTGTATCCGAGATCTCGTTCTTTCGGTCACAACCCAAAGCTCATGACCATAGATGAGGGTGGGAACGTAGATCGAATGGTAAATTGAGCAAACGGTAAACGATGACTAATTCAGCACAGAGTTTTACTTTATCTTTAAGCTACAACTTGTTACCAACCTTGGGAAAAAGATGCTTTCGACCACCACGAAATCCTGCATGAGAACATCTCTTTCTGCCTTTTGACTTAAGCTGCCCACTGTGTGTGCAATGCCCAACATGATTGCACCTTTTAGGGCAGACGATGTAGTCTAAAGAAAAAATTGAGTTAGAACTGGGACAAAAAATATTTCATCCCACTGAAGGGTTTTTTTCATCCAATATTCTTGAATTTAACTTTAAAAATAATTAAAGAAAATTATGGAATGATAATACATTTGTTTCTACTTCTTGCTCACTGACCCACCTTTTTGTAGGTGGTCTCTCCTGTTGTTGTCTCAACGCCTCGGTGCCCAATGGTCTTCTTCATACTTTGAGTTGTGCCTGATGAGCCAGGTACCTTAGGAGAGGGACACAAAATATAAATCAGACATGGTCTAACGTGCATTTGTATGGTGTAAACACACAAAAAAACAAGAGCTATCTGCCACTGTGGGAACTTTAAATCATACAGAATAAACTAATTACCACAAAACCTGTGGTAATATGTCCATCAAATCAGAGTACAGAATTCTCAACCAGTCAAATTGGAAGGCAAAGGTTAATTCATTTCATTTCATTCATTTATTTATTGATTCATTCATTCATTTTATAATAACAGACACAAAATAAAACAATTTAACACACAGATAAGAACATTAAAATATAAAATGAAAGGTGGCAGATGAAGAAAAAATCTTATTATATCTGCCCCTTATTTTCTAACAACCAATTTCATTTGATACAAAAAAAAAACGTATACTGTAACTCATTAACTCCCTTAATCACAAGAATTACTATTTAAACTTGTGTCTTCGTTAAACATATTTCCTTAACAATTTATCCTTGATCTTTCTTTTAAATATAGGTATTGATTTAGCTTCTTTAATGTCAATTTCCTCTTCGTTCCATAACCTAACTCCCTGAACTATTGCAGTCCTTCCTTTCAAACTAGTACAACATAACAAACATATCAGTTCCCTTGAGATTATAACAACTCAATCGTTTAACAAAATACATCTGAACATTCAAAGGCAATACATTATGAGCTCTATACATCATTAACAAAATATTATAATCCACCAGATCGTAAAACTTCAGTAATTTCATCTGATAAAATAATATACTTGTTGGACGATAAGGTTTTCTGGTAATAATTCTTATAACTCTCTTCTGCAAAACAAAAATAGGTTTTGTAATTGATCTACACGCCTTACCCCAAACACCAACACAATAAATCAAATGTGGAACAATAAGTGTATTGTATAACAGATACAATGCCTTGTCAATCAATAGATCTCTAACTCTGTAGAATACTGAAATAGATTTAGATTTAAAAAATTTGACAGAACTTATATGTTGTTTCCAAGACAATTTTTCGTCAATTATAACACCCAAAAACTTGACCTCACGGACTCTACAAATTTCAGAACCATCAATTTTAAATGAAACATCAATAGATTTATCTTTATTACTAAAAATCATATACAGGTAGTCCCCGACTTACGAGCGCTCTGACTTACGAGGTCCCGGACTTAAGAGCATGCATCTCATAAAAAATAAAAAAATTTTTTTTTTTTTTTTAATAAATGAATACATGTACAGTACTGGACAGTCACCAAGCACTTAGCCTATCCTAACACAGTTTTTAAAGATAATAATAATAATAATAATTTGTCACATTTGTCATCTGTGTATGTTTCCCATACTTGACAGACGAAATTGGTCTCTGCATTTAACCCAACCACCACCAGGTGGTGCAGTGAGCAGCCGTAGTCAGCGCTCGGGGAGCTGGGGAAATAGATGTGCACTCATAGACACCCCAAGGTGTGTGCCGGGGTTCGATGAAGGAATAAGTTGAATTGTCTCCCTTTCACATAAAGGGAGCAAGCTCCCTATGGAGCCTGCAGGGAGGAGGGAGACAATTCAACTGACTCCTTCATCTTTAAAAACTGTGTTAGGATAGGCTAAGTGCTTGGTGACTGTACAGTACTGTACATTTATCTATTTATAAATAAAAAACAATAAAAAAATAAAAATACTGTATATACTGTATATTTTTAATAAATAGATAAATGTACAGTACTGTACAGTCACCAAGCACTTAGCCTATCCTAACACAGTTTTTAAAGATGAAGGAATCAGTTGAATTGTCTCCCTCCTCCCTGCAGGCTCCATAGGGAGCTTGCTCCCTTTATGTGAAAGGGAGACAATTCAACTTATTCCTTCATCTTTAAAAACTGTGTTAGGATAGGCTAAGTGCTTGGTGACTGTCCAGTACTGTACATGTATTCATTTATAAAAAAAAAAATAAAAAAAGTAAAAAAAAAAAAAAAAAATTTTTTATTTATTTTTTTTTACTATGTGATCCTACTTACGAATTTTTGACATACGAGCGCCCCCTAGGGACGGAACTCGCTCGTAAGTCGGGGACTACCTGTAATTGGTTTTATCTAAATGTAATGATAATTTACCAGAACTGAACTTCGTCAAGTTCAGTCGTCATCAATTCAGAGTCAGAGTCAGAGAGTCTTTATTGTCATTTGCACCGCATGTGGTACATGTGATGAAAACGAGATTATGTACACAGGGTCCCAGTTACATCCAACAACAAATGCAAGAGAAAAACAGTAATAACATCTAGAATTAACTAAGAAACATCAACTAGTAATACACTAAGCCCTAATATAGTGGAAAAACATCATTATAAACAGCAGCACGATTCCATTGTTTGTTCAATACTTTTACCAAAACTAAAAATTGTACAGGTAGTATCATTGAAATGTTGTTTTCTCTGAGGTTTACCATTATAAAATTTTAACAGAAACACAGTTATGACTTTTACACAACTGCAGAAAAATTGTGAATATAATATATAGTCTGTTTAAAGGGGACCACATATTCAAAATTCACTTTTTAATGGTTTTTTTACTCAACTTTGGGTATTTACTTCATAAAAAAACAGTCCTAAGGCCAAAAAAATGCACCCAGTGGTTTATTTACTCTAAGTAGATTTATTTATCTTTGATAAATACACTTCGTTTCCCACTTCCTGCGGTTTGTGACGTCACAAACCGCAGCCAACCACCTCAAACCTGAGTCCAGCCCCTCACCTAGCAACCCCTGGTGATGCTCCACCCACTTCAGTATAAAACACGTCATGGTTGCCGAGACGTTGAAACTGTGCACACACACTCTCGCGGGGCGACAGTCTGTAACGTACAAGCACCACTGATCGATATACTTTTCAGATTAGCAACTTATTTAGTTTAAGAATACTTTTCACTTCATCAAAATCTACCTGTAATCAAAACTTCAGCGTTCTAAATGTAGGTGTTGTATATGTTTCTAATACGATGAAGGACTGCTTTTTGCATAACTGCCAGGTTGGCCTAGAGGTAATGAATTGGACTGTCACCCGAAGGACCGAGGTTCGCGTCCCGGTCACGGCATTTTAATTTTTTATTTTTAAGCCTTTTGTTTCGGAGAGATTTCATGTGTACAGCACTTTGTTGCAGCTGTGGTTGTTTTTAAATGGATTTATAAATAAAGTATAATTGTTATTTTTACGTTTTAGTTCAATTTTTAGCGATCGCTCTCAACACGCAGCCGGGAGAAATAAAACGAGCAGCAGACCGCCGGCGAAGACACCATCTGCGTGCGGAAGCTGCTGGGAGCTACTGGCGTTTGAGGTCCGGGGGTCCGGTCAGAGGTTGCCTCATGCGGATAAATTATCTGGAGACACTTGGTGAACTTGTGTGTGTGTGGACTGAAGCAGCAATCGCTCCCAAAAGCGCCGCATGCAACGAGCGGAGCTAGCACCGTCCGCTCGGAGGAGGAAAAGCTATCATTAGCCTCGGAGGTGGGCTAATGCTAAAAAAAGGAGCTGCAAATGGCGGCGCGCTGACGGATTTGGTAAGTTATCTTAAGCTAGCACTAACAGTAAGTCAAATGAGTAATAAAAAAAGAGCTAATTTTAAAACAACAACATATTAGAGATACTGGCTTTTACAGAGGGCGTAGTTAATGTAAACAGATCTTTGTAGGGCGTGGCTTTCAGACCTCATTATCATAAACAGGTCGTTTTGAATGGAAGTGAAATTTGGCAGAATTAGAAAGGGGATATTTTATTATCTAAGCATTATTTTGTGTATAAAATTGAATGAAAATGGTCTGGAAAGCCCACAGATACACCACAAAAAATTAGATGACCTACATTTGGTCCCCTTTAATACTTTCATAGTCTCCAATCTGTGGCTGCAAGCTTTATGTTTCGAAACTTGCCCTCGGCTCCTTGACAGGTTCAACATTAACCTGCAAATAGGTTTTGGGAAAAAACTCTGCAACCTTACCTCTGCAGGGGCCATTTTTCGAAAGCTGCTGGTCCCTGAAGAGAGAAAGAAAAGTTACTCTTAAACATTTATTATAAAAAAGGTAATGTCTTGAGAACCTACAGAGGAAAATTAACACAGAATTAATACTTTTTATTTTTTATTTTGCCCAAGTTCATATTTATGAAAACCACATCAATAAAAAATATATTAAAAAAAACAACAACACATGCAGTAAAAGTAACAAAGATGCTTAAAATGTACTGGTTTAACTGTTTAAACTGGAAGCTTTTGTCATGGAGGAGGAGGAATCTGCCTTGTTTAGAAAAACATCTGCTGGTCAATTAGCATCAGGACTATTTCCAGCATTTGGCTGAAGACTAGGCAACGATGAGCCCAGACCTAAATGTGGCCACAGCTACAGACTGCTGCATTTGATACAGCATATCTGTGTAAACTAGAACTACCGGTACCTCCCCGCCTCCCCTCCCTGAGTGGCTGCTCCATATTCATCTGTTCCCAGAGGATGTGTGTCAACGTCACTATGTCCTGACAGAGAACTGATAAAATGTCTCGTCTTTAACCTCACTTTACTTTATATGCTACAGAAATGTACATTTTACCTTTTAAAGTAGATTTTAAACAATGACAATGTTTAAAATGTTCACAACTAGAAAACTCAGAAAAATTATTAATCTGTGCATTGTTCATTTTGACTACAAAACTGGTGATATCAAATGTCTCTGGGTGAGTGTACAATGTTGCGGATTATTAACAAAGATTAGGTTAAAACCCTGCAGAAGTTTTGTAGGAGTGCCAAACAACTGTGTCCTGAGAAAACCTCAATTTAAAAATGCACTCTCTTGTACACTAGTAGTAAATCGTCTCTACTCTGTAACCAATGGGAACATACTGTGCCACAAGTGAATAATACAAAAAATGAAAATTATATACTTGCTTTTGCAAACTACTCTTCAGAACTTCAGACGTTCACTCCAGTGAATGCAGAGTAAAAAGCTATTTCAGCACAAGAAATGAGGGAGTATTATTAATAATAAAGCAGGTTCACTTTAAGCCATGCATCTGCACCCTTAACAGGTACACACTGCAATCCACCAGGACAAAACTGGGCATCAGTCTGCCCACATTCCCTCTCATTATGTAAAACATCCCTACCCATGCAGTTTCTGTTCTCACACACAAACACACGGCAGACCCATGCATGTACCTCGCTGCAATGCCCTCCTCCAGAACTGAGTCCTAATATCTGTGAAGCAGGACATCATCAGCCCCGACTGGCTAATTGTTGTGAGAGCCAAACAGGCTGGTGAATATGCTCAGTGATCCAGGACATGATAAATCCAAAAAGTGTTTAAAAAACCAAACAACTGGACTTCTACTCAGTAGCTGAAGACATTTCTATTGACTCCACACAGGAGAGCCAGCTTTTCAGCTGTGCACTCAAAAATAAGAGAAACCAAAACGTCCATATTTTAGACAGAGAAGACAGATATTTTGAAAGAGATGCGAAAGCAGCCGTTTACGTCAAACGAGAGAAAAACAACTTTAAACAGAGGTCTCAGATTTCAAACCTACAATGCAGCATTTGGCCTGATTCCCAGTCAATTCCACTCTAACACATTCACGCATGTGACCAAAACATTCTCATGAGCCAGGCTAACAAAGACCCTAACGACCCTTGCTATAGAAAACATTTGTACTTTACCTAAATATATTAACCTTAAATATAAAATTAATATTATGTGTCTGTCTTCACAGTGGAAAAAAATACTGTTCTCAAGGGGACTGTGAAATAAGGATGAATCATGCATCCCCTGTTTATCAACATAGAACATTACATCTCATAATTGATAGGTCTTGTAGATCTACAGTAGATCGTCATTTTAATCTAAATAGAATGGAGTACAAAAACAATCAGCTCCAGTTATCAGAAACCACAGGGCACAATGGCTTTTATTCATGACCCATTTTTCTTGTCTTTCTTGAATCACATGTGCAAGAGCTATAAAGCTGGACTGGACTTTTTGTCATTGACACCACTCCTGCAGGCTGTGTGAAAAAGCATTCTGTATGACTGGTGTCAGTACAGTATGGTTTATTGCAATAAGCAAATTCAAAAACCATTTCTGAACACATCTTTTATTAATTCACGCGTTTCTGTACAAGTTTCCTTTATTTTTCCACAACACCCTCCATTGTGAGGGGTGAGCAGTTTGGCATAACGAGGCCTCTCATGCACTTACATAAAACTTGGGATGCTGCACACTCCAGTCCAGACATGAAACATCTTCATCTTCAGAGTAGGAGTCCATTTGTTTTGCTTTTAAAATCTTGATTTAAGAGCCAAATACTGAACTTTTTAATCTGGGTGTTTTAACTAGAGACAAAAAAATAGATACAATAATAATAATAATAATGTCACATTTTTGTCATCTGTGTATGTTTCCATACAAGACGAAATTTGACTCTGCATTTAACCCAATCACCACCAGGTGGGGCAGTGGGCAGCTATAGAAAGCGCGCCGGGGAGCAATTGGGATGAGATGTGCTGCTCAAACACACCACAAGTTATGCCGTGACTGGGGTTCGAACCTGGGTCCTTCGGGTCCCAAGTCGGTTCCCCTGCCACTACACCATCTTGGCCCCTCAATATACATGTACAGTATTGAGAAATGATGGGAGAGTTTACATTTTGGTGAAAACCTTAACATTATGTGCAATCTCATGAGATCTAGTGTGCTCTTTTAGCACTTGAAGGATATGTTGGGGACTACTCTCAGCTACTAACACAACTAATTTTAGCTCGGTGTCTTTAAAATAGGCTGAGTTATAGGCAATTTAGTGTCTCTTAAAGTGTCTGTGACATCATCTTCCTTATTTTCATGAAATGATAGAAGATATATATCTTGTATCATTCAACTATGTTTGTTTTTGCAAACAAAATGATAAATTAATGAAAATTATTTTCAAACTGAGATTAAAAATAAAATCAGTGTTTCTTCTTGGAATATCTACACGCGAATGCACCATCTGTGACGTAGGAGGATGAACGTCTTTAGAACGCCCCTATTAAATATTCATGGCGGACAATAAATAAAATGACGAAATTAGCAATCTAAGTTAAGATTTGAGCAATTTGTCTTCAGTTTGGGAAGCAGGAAGTGAGATGAGCAGAAACAGCAGGTTCTAATTTAGGTCCGCACCCGTATATATTTTTTTGTCTTACCTGTTCAGGAAGCGAGTGCGCTCCGAGAGCGGGGGCAGCTTTATTTATTCCATACTTGACGAAGTATTTCATCTTTTGGGAAAGTGAAAAGGCTCACTTGTTCACTGATGATATTAGAACACCCAAATGTGACACAACGTAACGGCATTATACAAAAAAAAGGCGATCTGGCAGAGAATTGATGCGTTATCATGGCACACGCAGACTCGAGGTTCATCCTCCTACGTCACAGATGGTGCATTTGCGTGTAGTCGGATATTCCAAGAAGAAAAACTGATTTTAATTTTAATCTCAGTTTGAAAGGAATTTTCATTAATTTATCATTTTGTTTGCAAAAACGAACATAGTTGAATGATACAAGATACAGTACAGTATATATCTTCTATAATTTCATGAAAAGAAGGAAGATGATGTCACAGACACTTTAAAGCTGCAATATATAGCTTTTGAACACGCTGGCACTTAGAAACATTTTGAACAGAGACACGTTTCTGGTCCCTCCTCACTCAGAGCCATATATGACTCAGCTCCACCTCACTCGCGCTGCAGCCTGGAATGCTCCGCCCCCACATGTCCCGTCTCAACCGCTGCAAAGTTCTGTGATTATATGTTAATAAAACGTTCTAAAAAATAAAATAAAACCATGGAGCACTGGTCCAGCAACACAAAAACACCCTGAAATCTGCAGAGCTTCACGCAGCCACGTTGGACATGATTTAATTCGCTCGTGACAAATCCACTTCCTCATTTCTGTCAGTGAAGGAAGAAGCGAACACCGCTGCGGGCTCGCTGCAGGGTTGACAGGCGGGGGCGTGGGTTGGGGGGTGAGGGGGTGAGAAGTTAGAAGCTCTGTTTTTATTGGCTGAATGGCTGGTTATAAAGTCTGTTATTATTGGCTGGTTAACCGCGGGCCGCTCTCTGGTTTTTATAAATGCTTTTATTACCACCGGGAGACGCCAGAGGAATATAGTTTTTTTCAGAGATTACATGTCAAACATCAATCTTTCAAGAGATAGTGGCAGAGTGAAGAAATATGTTTTTAAAAAAAGCTACATACTGAAGCTTTAAGGTTGGTTAGCTGTGGTGTCCGTCGTAAATGGGGTTGACTGCAAAAATTAACACGCTGTAGATGGAATTTCAGTGATTACTTTGAGTTTCTTTGAAATTTGTTCCCTGCTTCATGATATTTCTTGCTAATGTTACTAGCCTGGCCCTCGCCTTCCTGCACAGCTCCGCTCAATTCTCATTTCCCTTCACTGCTCAGTCTGGGACTTCTCCCATAGACAACGATTTCTCCGGCTGATTTTTGACCGGACCAATCAGAGAACAGAAGGGGCGGAGTTTTTGGCCCCTAACCCACGCCCCCACCTGTCCCAGCGCGCAGCCAGCGAGCAGCCGCATGTTCTCATTCAAAGCGATGCAAAGCGATGCAGGACTGTTTTATATGTGACACAAATGTATTAATTTCCCCTTCTTAATCCCTTATCTGGAGTTTTCTTTTGTTTTTTTGGCCAAAAGTCAAGTGATCGCTCCCTTCTCCCTCCTCCTCCTCCTCCTCTCCCTCCGCTATGAGGAAATGCCTCAGGCTGTCACGAGAGAATTAAACTAGGGTTTTACGTTGCTGCCCGAGTCCCATCAGATTTGCTGGTCTTCTGGTGTGCTGGACCAGCGATCCATGGTTTTATTTTTATTTTTTTTAACGTTTTATTAACATATAAACACAGAATATGCAGCGGCAGCCGGCAGCCAGAGAAAAAGCAGCAGGAGGCGGAGCAGATGTCAAGTTCACCAGACCACGGGGGAGCAGACATATATGGCTCTGAGGGGAGGGAGCAGAATGCTTTTCCCTGTTCAAAATTTTTCTAAGATCCAATGGTTTTTTTCCTTAGCAGAGGCCACGCCTCCAGCAAGAATCGGTTCTCTATGGAGAAAGTCCAGACCCTAGTACGAAGCGAAGTGAAGGATAGGGTCTGGTTTTAACCAGGCTATGTTACAGTCAAATGAGTATATAGACACGAGTAAAAACATAATCGCTTTAGGTGGCAGGTGATAAAGATTTCTAATTCCTCAAAGCTTAAAGTGAAACTTAGTAATAGCGCACATTGTGCACCAGAATTAGGGCAGGAATTAAACCAACCTAATTGCTTAACAATGACTTCTGCTCATCAGAGGCGGGCTTGACAAGAACAGGAAAACCATCTGTTCCTATACTAGTCTGTCAACCCTATTCACAAGTAGCCTGCAGCTAAGGATTTATATGGGACGTACACACACTTTTTTTTTTTTTACAACCTTTTCAGCCAATGACGAGTCTGTAAATGTACAATTTACTCACCATAATTTGAAACTAGGCCAATGTTGTATGCATGTTGCTGTCACTCAAGTGTCTGAAAGAGCATGCTTGACAATTTGCTTTATGTTGTATTTGCACTACAACTTAAGCCACAAGTCTGGCTGAAAGCCACAATTTTCACCCACTGATTTCTACTGAGTGGTTGTTTTTGAAGAACTCCCACAGGAAAGACACTACGTACAGTAGTTGAGAAAAAGGGTATGTCCCCATTGTCTAATCCTGTTGACCCAATGTGTATGCCTGTGTTTGTGTGGCTACTGCAAAATGACTTGCACAAGTCACAGTGGGTGAATGTATCTGAAAGTAGTGAGAGAGGGGGGGGTGGGGAGCCTTTTTTTTTAATAATCTGAACAAGGAGAACTGAGTAAATAACATAAACATGACGCGCATGCGCAACTGGTTAAAGGAACGTAAGGAAACAGGTCGATACACATTAGCTGAGGCACCACATTAAATCGGTAAACCTCGTAAAATAAAAACGTTTTGTGTTT
>JBBPBX010046961.1:0-12216 GCA_038048925.1 Garcialebias charrua | reverse complement strand
ACATGTATATATATATATATATACATATATATATACTGTATACATATACTGTACACACATACACACCAAGTTTCTGATGTTTTTTATTTTTTTCCCAGCCAGAATGTCCACACAGATCTGAAAATCCTGCGCTTTTGAGTAGCCATGTCAAATGATGTTCCACAAGTCATTTCTAATTTTTTACGTGAAGAATTTTTATTATTGTTGCTGTGAATGGAGAAGAACCATTTGGTTTAGAGAAAAATACCAGTGTATGTCAATATCTGTTCACAGACGATCATCCACTTGTAACCAAATCTGCAAAATGAGCAAATCTGCTCATGTTTGCTGTCATGATCCATTTTCTCCAACATATAACAATGCAACGTTTTCTTTCTCTCCAGGTTGAAGATAACGTAAATAGATCTATCGTAAAAGTTTATGATGAGTACAACGGCACCAACAGCAATGCCCAGAGCCGTGCCATCGACTATGTTCAGAGACAGGTGACAACTCATCACATCCAACCTGACACTTTGCCTGTGTGTAGGTTTGCACATCTTTTGGTACCGGTTTTAAATTTTTATTGTTTATTTTCAGCTTCAGTGCTGTGGAATCCACAACTTTTCAGACTGGCAGCACACCCGCTGGTACGAAGAATCAAAACAGAACAGTGTTCCCATCAGTTGCTGCAGAGCTAACGCTGTCGACTGCACAGGTTCTCTCACGCATCCCGAAGATCTCTATCAGGAGGTAAAAAGTTCTTGTTATTTTTAAATAGAATGGCTTTGCAGAGTTTTGCATGTCTGTGAATACTGTGTCTGTTTACAGGGTTGTGAAGCTCTGGTTGTGAAGAAATTAAAGGAGATCATGATGTATGTCATCTGGACTGCCGTGACATTTGCTACCATCCAGGTAATTTACACTTATAAAGCACATTTTCCTCATTTAATATTTGCTATAGGTATTTTTTTCAATTATTTTTATATTTTATTAAAGAACACGTTGGTAAATATTTAGAGTGGCGATCAAAAGAAGCCAAAAAGTGTTTAAAGTATTTTTGATAGCATCTGCTATTCTTGCTCTTATAATGATGCACATTGTAACTATGATTGATGAAACAACACTATCTCCTATTTACACAAAGGCACTGACATTTAGGGTTTTACCGTTTTCAATCATCAGTATTAGACAATATTAAGACTGAACTTAGAAGGCAGCTATATTTTAAATGGTTTTAATTACTGTATTTTCTGGAATATAGGTTGCACCGGAATATAGGTCGCATTGTCCAATTATTACCAAAGAATTGGAAAAATCCATATATAGGTCGCACCTGAGTATAGGTCGCACCTACGTCAAAATGTGGACCGTGTTTAGCTCTGCTGCAAATGTCTCTTCCACAGGAGCGCACAGCAAGGCTTTTAAGAAGATTAACACTTAAAAACAATTATTTGTTTGATAAAAATTATAGCAAATATGTGTCTGAGCTGAACTTTTCTTTAATAAATTAATAATTTTAGCAGGATAAACACCTAAAAAATATATTTGTTAGCTGACATTATTGTAAGAGTGTGTCTCAGTTTAATTTTTGTTAATAAATTATTACAAATCAGCTTATTTTATAAAAAGCCATAAATAGGTTGCACCTGAATATAGGTCGCAGGGCATGCAAAAATGATAAAAAGCCGCAACCTATATTTCGGAAAATACGGTATTTTGGAAAATACGGTATTTCTGCAAACCTGATGTTTTGTGATTAACACAGTTGGCAACAGCTGAATAAATTCTGTGTGAAGCCAGCTGACTCTCACTAGACATGTATATTATCAGAATAAAAATCCTAATTACCGGTATTCATAATTTCAGACAGTAGTGAGAGCAAATAAAACTCGGATTAAATTGGTTGCAGTTTGTTATTTTGCCACTAGATGTCACTACACCCAACATGCTGAACAGTTAAACTTGAATCCCAAAAAGTCAAGTCAACTTTATTAAAGTGTTTAAGGTTAAAAACAGGTTAAAATTTAAAAAATGTTAAAAACAAAAATAACTGGACCTCTATTCTGTAGATAAAGACGTTTCACTTCTCATCCGAGGAGCTTTCTCAATTCAAAGAATGGAGAGTGAGGAGTTTGAGTTGCTGAGCTGTTTGTAAACTAGAATAACATGCAGATTGCCGTCACTCTCACAGTAGAGGTTCGTTATGGTCTTTGTTAGCCTGTTGCACAGATGGGCCACTCTGGTCACATCAATGAAACTTCAATATATTCAAAACAGTGCAGCAAGGATCTTGTTGAGAGTTCGTAAATTTGAACATATTACGCCCATTCTCCATAACCTTCATTGGCTTCCTGTCACCTACAGAATTCAGTACAAAACAGCTCTCATTACACACCAATGCTTACATGGAGCTTCACCAGATTATCTGAAGGATATTCTTATTCCATACTCATCCACCCGTTCGCTGCGGTCACAGAACAGTGCTGGGCAGCGCTAACCCAAAAATTAGTTCCACTATTTCTAAAGCACTAATTAATTTATTTAGGTCCACAATTTCAAAAGCACTAATGTCTTATGAAAATTAGGGGAAGCTAATTCTAAACCGCTAATTCTAAAATAAAACACCATCAGACAAGAAGCAAGTTTTAAGTTGTTTGTATTGTACTATAGACTTAGGAAGGTATTTATAATAATATTGTTTGTAATAATAATCATTTTCTTTGAGTATAACCAATAGACAGGAAGGTATTTATAATAATATTGTTTGTAATAATAATCATTTTCTTTGAGTATAACCAATAGACAGGAAGGTATTTATAATAATATTGTTTGTAATAATAATCATTTTCTTTGAGTATAACCAATAGACAGGAAGGTATTTATAATAATATTGTTTGTAATAATCATTTTCTTTGAGTATAACCAATAGACAGGAAGGTATTTATAATAATATTGTTTGTAATAATAATCATTTTCTTTGAGTATAACCAATAGACAAAAAATACACACAACAAAACAGACCCTGATTACACCCGAGTTCTTTTTTTTCTAGTTTAAATCAGTTCTTGAATCCCGGATGATTAAAGGTCCATCAATCAATAATCTGGTAGTTTGTAGTTCATGATCCAGGGTAATAGGTCCAGAAAAAAACAAATAGTTTGGTGCAATTTAAGTCCTACCGCACAGCTGTGGTGATCCGCTTGCCAATGCCAGTGGGAACAGGGGTTGAAAAAAACCCTGACCTAAACAAGGTCATAAACAAAACAAAAATTAGCATTACTTTATACACAGGACTAAACTGTTATCAAAATTTCTATATGCAGTCAACAGATTTAATGAAAAGTAAATAAAATGATCCTAAAAGGATGAAATTACAAAAATCAAAGGATTTATTTAATACTTTACGTACATATATTCAATTCGGCCAGGAAATGAGAATGATCTAAAAAAGCTAAGTCTGGTCCTCTGGACATTCAAAAAAACAAAACAAAACAAAGCAGTGACTTTATAGCACAAGGTTTTTCTGAGCTTAACCGGTTCAAATGGTCAAATCTGTTGGATTTAAAAAAAAAATCGCATTTGCCCTCTTCAAAATGGCGGCCGCAAATGGCAAAATATTTTTTTTAAACCAGCAGATTTGACCATTTGAACCGGTTAAGCTCAGAAAAACCTTGTGCTATAAAGTCAGCTAAGAAGTATGTTTTTCTCAGCAAAGAAATAATTGTTTTTACCGTGTTTTCTTGTAAAGTCCTTATCTTCTGTGGCCGTCGCAGCCGCCATTTTGAAGAGGGCAAATGCGAAATACTTTTTAAAATCCAGACGCGTCGCGTAGGCCGCTGAGAAACATCCATAAGTTCACCCTCCATGTTAAAAACTCTTCGTCTGACTCTTCAAAAACAAGCAATAAGGCTGCAGAGTAACACACTGGCTGCTAACTGCTATAGAGAGAGCACACACCAAGAGACTGAGGGGGACGCTTTTTAGTGACGGACCACATCCGGCGCTGTCGTCCGAGCTTGTAAATACGTTATTTCGTTTTTACTGATAGATAATTAGTTATTAGCGGTATTGCATTGTAAATAAAAATAGCACAAAATCGCTTATGAATTATAAAAGTTAGTCAATCCACAAAAACGCTGACAAAAAGTTTAGGTCCACTGTAAGCGGATTAGCTCTTAAGCGCTCCCTAGCGGTCTGCGCCCACCACTGCAGAACAGTAATCTCCTTCACGTTCCGAGAACCAAATTAAGGACCATGGGAGACCGGGCTTTCAGTGTGGCTGCCCCCCGCCTGTGGAACTCTCTTCCTGACTGTCTGAGAGCCCCACAGTCTGTGGTTGACTTTAAGAGCGGCTTGAAGACCTTTCTTTTCAACCGAGCATACTCTACCTCCTCATGATTCTACTTTTGATCTTAGTTGATACTGTTATTGATTTTACTTGTTTTATTACTTGTTTTATTGACATTTAATTCTGTTGCACCTTGTAGCACTTTGAGATTTTCATTAATGAAAAGTGCGTTATAAATTGAATTCATTATTATTATTATTAATGAAGGTCTTGATTGGAGTGAAACTGACTGGGTATCAGGTCTGAAGCTCCATTATAGGATTTTGAAAGTTGTATTCTGAGACCTCGTCCTCTGTTTGAAGTTGGTTTAGATGGCTTCCTTCATCCCCCTCTCTCAAACCATCTGTCTTCACAGTCCAAAATATGAACATTTGAACAAATATGAACATTGTTGAACATCGTTTTTAACCTTTTTTTGGATTTACCATGTCCTGGATGACTGACAATCCACACCAGCATATAGTTGAACTTAAATTAAATATTGGGCAAACATCAAGAGACTTTCAAAGTTACTTAGGAGTTTTGACTGATGGTTAACATGATCTCATGTCTTTTTTTCTTTGGTTCCCTCAGGTTTTGGGGATGCTTTGTGCTTGTGTTGTGCTGTGCCGCCGAAGCAAAGATTCTGCCTACAAGCTTCTCATTACAGAAGGCACTCCTGCATAAACGGCAAACTTTCAAAATGTGTGCAATTGGTGATAACATAAAATAAACCAGTTACCATACTCGACACACTAACTACAATAAATATATATATTTTTTCCTTTCAAAAACGACTAAATTCACTAAAGGTCATTGTTTCGAGATAACTTTATGCTCTGAGTCTAACAAGGTTGAGTCAGGTCTTCTGGTTGGATTCTTTTTTGCTGAAAATTTAGTTTTTTTTACCCAAAAGACTTCTTCAGTCTGAGAAGCTGCAACAAACTCATTATAAACAGCACCTTCTTACCGTTTAACGGTAGATGGGGTATCTTTACAACGATGGCTTCCTTCACTCCTCTCAAACCAGCGTTCCTGGCAGTCGGCAGCGTTGGCCTGCAGCGGTTACTCTTTCAGGGGTGAAGACTTCACTATGAGAAGGTGCTACTTACCTGTATAAGACTTGAGTTTGTTGCAGCTCCTCAGACTGACAGTCTTTTGAATAAAAGGCAAAGCATTTCAACGATGAAGAATCCATCCAGATGACCTGACTCTATCTTGTTAGATTTATCTACCTGGATTATTGAGCATGCATCAGGGCTTTATGCTCTGAGATTATTAAAGCTCATTCTTATCAAACTCTGATAACTCTTATTAGTCGGTGGAGGAGTCAAATGTGAGCGTTATTTAATTTTGGTAGCAACATTGTGTATAGACTGCTATATTTATTTCAAATCTGTAGTACTTGAATGAAAGAGTGAGGATTTTTATCTTTTACTGCTAGTTCTGTTCATTAGCTAAAAACTCTCATCCATATGAGAAAATGGGCAGCATGTTTTAGTCTGTAAATCATGTAACTTAACAGGCTATATATCTTGTGTGATTTTTATTATAAAAATGAAATCTTGTGTCGATTTGAAGTGTTAATTCATTTTCATCTCAGTAGATTTTGTTTGCATTCTGCTTGTTTTTGACTTTAAAGGGCTGCTTTTAGTTTTAGAATATTATTTGTTGACATAAAGCAGAGATAAGACTTGATAATTAAAATTGAATATGTCTTAATGAAATTTTTTAAATAAAATACTGTACTTCTTTTTTCTTTTTTATTCATATATTATATATATATTATTCATATATTATATATATATTATTCATATATTATATATATATTATTCATATATTATATATATATATACATATATATATATATATGCATGTACTGTACAGTACAGTATAGGTATATATAAAACTAGAATCTAAAAAAAAAAACATGTTAAATGTAGTGCATGTGTGGCTTGTAATTCACGGCAGACTGAAACGGCCTTTTCATGTCCACTTCAACAGCGTATCTTTTAGCATTGTCTGAGGGTTTGAGCAGCTTAAACGTGTGTCTGCTGTGGTTACTGAAAAGCAGGTGACGTAAACACTAAAGACAGGCACTGTAGACAACAGAGGACTCAACTACAAGACCTACAAAATGACTTGACGCACTCCTCCTACACATGATCTTTAAAATAGCCTATAAAAACTGATAAATGCATCAGAAAACATTTTCCCATCATGTACAAACAAAAAAACAAGCTGTTATTGTTTTTAACAACCACACATAAATGTTATTTGCATGAAAATATATTTATTTTTTTGTACAAAACCGGATGTGTATAAATAAACTTAGTGCTATAATTTTGCACAAGAGATCAAAATGGTCTCCTTGATAGTATGATAAGCACTTGACCTCACTCAGCAACAAAGCAAACAGAAATATACTGAAATAACTTGTGCTGCTTCATCTTGGAACCCATATACTGTACAGTACCTGTATACAGATCTGTATGTGCTAATTGAATACATGAAATTACAAACCGGATTCCAAAAAAGTTGGGACACTAAACAAATTGTGAATAAAAACTGAATGCAATGATGTGGGATGGCAAATGTCAATATTTTATTTGTAATAGAACATAGATGACAGATCAAAAGTTTAATCTGAGTAAATGTAACATTTTAAAGGAAAAATATGTTGATTCAAAAATTTTCAGTGTCAACAAATCCCAAAAAAGTTGGGACAAGTAGCAATAAGTGGCTGGAAAAAGGAAATTGAGCATATAACGAACAGCTGGAAGACCAATTAACACTAATTAGGTCAATTGACAACATGATTGGGTATAAAAAGAGCTTCTCAGAGTGTCAGTGTCTCTCAGAAGCCAAGATGGTAAGAGGATCACCAATTCCACCATTGTTGCACAGAAAGATAGTGCAGCAATACCAGAATGGTGTTACCCAGCGTAAAATAGCAAAGACTTTTAAGTTATCATCATCAACCGTGCATAACATCATCAAAAGATTCAGAGAATCTGGAACAATCGCTGTGCGTAAGGGTCAAGGCCGTAAAACTCTACTGGATGCTCGTGATCTCCGGGCCCTTAAACGTCACTGCACCTCAAACAGGAATGCCACTGTCAAGGAAATAACAGAATGGGCTCAGGAATACTTCCAGAAAGCATTGTCAGTGAACACAATCCACTGTGCCATCCGCCGTTGCCAGCTGAAACTCTACAGTGCAAAGAGGAAGCCATTTCTAAGCAAGCTCCACAAGCTCAGACGTTTGCACTGGGCCAGGGGTCATTTAAAATGGAGTGTGGCAAAATGGAAGACTGTTCTGTGGTCAGATGAGTCACGATTTGAAGTTCTTTATGGAACACTGGGACGCCATGTCATCCGGACCAGAGAGGACAAGGATAGCCCAAGTTGTTATCAACGCTCCGTTCAGAAGCCTGCATCACTGATGGTATGGGGTTGCATGAGCGCTTGTGGCATGGGCAGCTTGCATGTCTGGAAAGGCACCATTAATGCAGAGAACTATGTTCAGGTTCTAGAACAACATATGCTCCATCTAGACGTCATCTCTTTCAGGGAAGACCCTGCATTTTTCAACAAGATAATGCCAGACCACATTCTGCAGCAATCACAACATCATGGCTACGTAGGAGAAGGATCCGGTACTGAAATGTCCAGCCTGCAGTCCAGATCTTTCACCTATAGAGAACATTTGGTGCATCATAAAGAGGAAGGTGTGACAAAGAAGGCCCAAGACGATTGAACAGTTAGAGGCCTGTATTAGACATGAATGGGAGAGCATTCCTATTTCTAAACTTGAGAAACTGGTCTCCTCTGTCCCCAGACGTCTGTTGAGTGTTGTAAGAAGAAGGGGGGATGCCACACAGTGGTAAAAATGGACTTGTCCCAACTTTTTTGGGATTTGTTGACGCCATGAAATTTTGAAACAACATTTTTCCCTTAAAATGATACATTCTCTCAGTTTAAACTTTTGATCTGTGATTTGTGTTGTATTCTGAATAAAATATTAGACGTTGGCACCTCCACATCATTGCATTCAGTTTTTATTCACTGTTTGTTTAGTGTCACACCTTTTTTGGAATCCGGTTTGTATATTGTTATAGTTTGTTGATAGAAACAAGTGCACTGTTGATTTCCACCTTCTGTTTTTGCACTCACTCAGCATACCGTACATGAGTAAATTACTGTATGTGTGTATGTAATGGCTGCCACCAGTGTAGTAATACCATCCATGAATCTTCTTTACCCGCTTTTTCCTTTTTGGGTTAGCAGTGCCCATCTCCAGTCATGGTGCGAGAGGCCGTACACTTTGGACAGGTCACAAGTCCATACTGGGACACAAGAGACAAATAAGACCAACAACCATTCATACACTCACATGTGGGGATAATTTTAGAGTTACCAGTTAACGTGCATGTTGGTCTGCGTCAGAAAACCCGCATGTGCGTGGGGTGAACATGCAAACTTCACACCAACAGTCCTCAGGCCACGAAGCAATAAAATCTATGTTAAACTAACATTACAGGGCGTTTAAAAAATAAATACATGTGGAAATGTCTTTACTCAGTCGGGCTGACACATTCTTGAGTAAGGAAGGAACCAGGGACTAATCCGGAATCGCCGTTTCTGTTCACCATCCACCAGCCGTCCTCTCCTTTATCCAACACCGTCACAACATCACCAACACACAGCGACAGTTCATCGTTTCCCTAAACGAACAAGAGATTGTCAGATTATTCACGGATATGTTCACAATAAAAGATCTTCACATGTGTGTTGCGAACCAGACCTGTGCATTGTAGTCATACACAGCCTTGTACTCGTCGCTGCTCGACTGTGGCGTCTGAGGTGCAGGAATGAAAGCATAGACGCCGTCAGATGTTCCTTCTGAGAGGGAACGAGCAGTTAGTGTAGGCAGTGGATCGTGATGTGTAACTCAATATCACATCAGAGTATTCTATTATATGTAATGTTTATGTATAGAGCCATGCAGCTCTTATCTCTTCAGCAGCTTTATACATGATCATTTTGAGAGCATAAATTGAACATCACTTTGGTTGACCTTGTTCCTGTTTTAAGTGCTCTATAAATAAAATGGTACGGCATATCTGATGATGTTCATTTAAATTTTTACGTCTTGGTTGCTAACAAGCTTTTTAAAGCACACTTAGATGTTGACAGTTTGTTTGATAAATGCACAGGAACAGTATTGTGTAAAGTTTTAAAACAATCCTGTTTTTTTTTTTGCTTCTAATAGGCAAGGCATCTTTATTCTTTAAAAATGGTTTTGATCAACAGTTATTTAGGCTTTCTGAAAGTCTTTTGCAGTTTTATCTTTGGACTTACTCAGTCCTTGTACCTGACCATGACGGCATATTGTCAAGGTTTCCTTATTGTCATTCGCATCACATGTGGGACATGTGGTGGGGCAAAATAGTGTACACAGTAGTACATATTGAGGCGTGTGTGGTTTAAAAGACGAGGAAAGTTGACAAAAGAAGGGTGAGGCTTAAAAATAAGTACATACAGCAAATGAGCAGTATTTGAAAGTTATGTCTTTGCTGCCTTTAGTTTTAAAGACTTAAAAACAACCTGAAGTTTATCGTCCTTCCGCTAATCATCTGTTTATGTTTTAAGCTTATGGCTTGTTGGAATAATAATTAAAAAACCACTAGTTTATGTATGCAAATTGTTGGTATTTTACGTAGATTCGACAAACAGATCCAACTTAACATTAATTCTGTAAGTTTTCCAGCTTGTTATTTGTCACCACAACATCTTTAAGTTAAGGGAGACATTTCTGCCTAAAATATACGTCAGATTGAAGTGGCCTAACAAACAAACAAAAACTCATTCGTCTAAAGGTGGTTGGGCACAGGCTGAAAAAAGTCTGGCGTCTTTAAAGTCAAATATAAAGACATGAGGAATGCCTTTTACAAATTATAGTCTTTGTAAATATTAACTTACTCATGGTTTCTAAAGGCTTTTGATTTAGAATTTGCAAACTTAACAAAAAGACGCAGGTGTTTTTACACTGACTCTAAAACGTTCTTTTCCTTCACATTTGCATTATATGTTTCCAACGAACCTCAGTCTAATTTGACTATCTGGTGTAAATAATTACTACAGTCAGCAACCTGTAGTCGCTGCAAAACTTGTTTTTTATCAGGAAGTAGCTTTTATATTTGCAGTCAAATGTGACATAATTAAAATAAATATTACAAAGTGAATAACTTTGGTACTGTACCGGCACGTTGTGAAATTGGCTCATTGATGTTCACTCTGGAGCCAAAGGTTCCTGTCAGAAGATTTGAAAACCTAAAGGATGGGAAAAGTTCTCAGTAAACAATACAGACCCAAAAAACTACCAAATATATATATATTTGTTTTTTTATATATATATATTTTATGTCTTTAACCTTTTTTTGACTCCTTCAACAAATCCAGCACTGCCATTTCTTTCTGCCGAAGCGTTATTTTCATAGTAATCCTCGTAAATAATTGGAGCTGTGAAAAAAATAAACCCCAGCTGCTGTTAAAGTAAAGCTGCAATGATAACATGAAAATAATGTCTCATCAAAGAACATATTCAAATCACAGGCAGGCGATGCCTACCTGGGGGGGTTGAGTTGGTCCTTTTCGTGTCCACAAAGTGGTTGTTGTCTGCTGTGATGTCACAGTCCTCCAGCATTTTTCGTATGTTTTCATAACACTGAAAGAGCGGTTTGTTCAGAAGGGATACTAAATACAAACACTGTGATGCTGTGACAGTCATTTCAATACGTTTGCTTACAACCAGCTACGCCCACCTCATCATCTTTTACACACTGCATGGAAACATGGTTAGAGTGCACCCACAAAGCATTCCTTAAAACGCTGATTCTGTCCTCTTCTTGCTGCTGAAACATCTGCAAAACCACAGTTTTCGAGAGTGTGAGAAGAAGAAGAAAAAAAGCCCAGCATTCCTTGCTACTTTTCATTCCAGTTGTAGACAAATATCAGTTTTTGCAAAAAATAAAAATGATGGACATAAAAATGGTAGTAGCAAAGCAGCCCCAGACCATCACACTACCTCCACCATGTTTTACTGTCAGTTCTGAAAAGCAGTATTACTGTAGTTTTAAGCCAGATGTGAAGAGAGAAGCTGTCTAACTGTCCACTTTTGTCTTTTCAGTCCACAAAATAAATCCCCCAAACTCAAAGCCATTTTGTGTTGTTTTTGCACAGCAGGGGTTTCTTCCTTTTTATCTCTTATTGTTGAATCGTAAACTCTAACCTCAGCTGATGGAAGTGAGGCCAGCGGGGCTTTACTTGTTTTTGGTTACTTTGGGACCTCCTGGATGAGTCGTCGATGCACTCGGACTAATTTTGGTTGGCAGGCCACTCTTCACACTCTTCCATGTTTATAGCAACTTACAAAAAATGCTTTAGTTAAGTGATTTCTTGATTCTACTGTACAGATCGGGCAGTGAGTGGCAATGAAAAAGAGCTCAGCTTTCCAGAAACAAACAAACAAAAAACAGTTAAATCATGATTTAACAAAAGGGGAAATTACTTCTCTTATTTATTAATCAAGGGCCAATTCACCAAATGCATTCTGTGTTTCCGCAGGTTGCCTTCATCTGATATTCAAAACAGTTTACTGATATTGATGATGAAATTTGATTAAATACTGTATTTAAAGGTATTGTGACATGATTTTGTAAATTTGAATATTTGTCAGAACATATATATCTTATATCATTGAGCTCTGGTCGTTTTTGCATAATAAATTATAAATATATTAAATTTTTATTCTAAATTATGCTAATTTTTTTCTCTGGTACTTGCTGGGATACGCCCCTAAAATTCCGCGCATTCCCGCAATACGTCATCAGTGTGACGTGACA
>JBBPBX010046960.1:0-17627 GCA_038048925.1 Garcialebias charrua | reverse complement strand
TGGTTCTTGCCAGGAGTCCAACAGATTCTTAAAGCCATTTAGAGAGGTCAAGGTATAAACTTCAGATCTTTTCGTAAGATATTCCATGAAGCAGGAGCGGCGTAGAAGAAGGCCCTTTTGCCAAGTTCAGTCCTCACTGAGGGAACACTGCAGGTAATCCTGTCCTGAGAGCGCACACTGTCGCTGCACTCACACAGATACATGTAGGAGGAAATGTATGAAGGCAGCAGACCAAGAAGTGATTTAAAGATGAAAATATACCAGTGGAAGAGTCTGCATGACGTTAATGATGTCCAGTGATGGGAATAACGGAGTTACAAATAAACGGCGTTACAAACGGAGTTCTTTTTTTCATTAACGGGTAATCTAAGTAGTTACTATGTCTATCGTTACAACGCCGTTACCGTTACAAACACTAAATGGGGGTACGTTACTTTCAGTCTTCCGCGCGCAGGCTCTCGTGCTGTTTGTTTACGTTTTTTCCCCTTGGTGAGGGAGGGTGGAGGGGGAGGAAGCAGAGGGGAGGGAGGGTAGGAGCATAGACGTGGGAGCAGAGGGGAGGGAGGGGCGAAACAACAAGGATGATGCTGATTGGCTAAGGTAGAGTGTCAGGTAGAGGTCAGCCAATCGGTTTTGTTGTTCAGCTCACACACGCTGCTGAAACAGAAGTCTGGCAGCAATGGCGAGTCTGGAGGGAAAGTTGGCGTTTTCAAAGTGGAAATACAGAAATTACTTTACTCTCCTTGAGGTAAAAGGCAAGAACGTGCATGTGAAGTGTACATTATGTCCCGGAGCGTCTACGTCCGTCGTAATCTGATCTGATGAAGCATCAACTGCTCAGGTAATTCAGCTTTTCAGTACTGTTTTAAAAGTACTTCATATTGTGAAAATGGTTCTTTTGTTTTTAAGAAAATTCTTGAAGAACCAGTTGTGTGAGGGTTTGATTTTATTTTACACTACAAAGCACTTATTTTAACTGTTTACTTTTATTTCTAAGAAAACACTTGAACAGTACAGGGTGTACATAGAGCTGAAAACACAATTGTTATATTATTTTGTTAACCTGTATTTTGCAATGAAGAAAAAACTTGAAGTATAGTATGTCAACCAGTCATGTTCTGTTGAGGTGCAGTAAGTATTTCTACTTAAAATTCGTAGATATATCTAAACTTAAAGGACAACACCCACCATGACACTAACAATTCACCATATTGTACAATTACTGTAATTTATTATTAGGTCTATTTTCATTTTTGCATTTGGGCCAGGCGAGGGTTAAAAAAAAAAAAAAAAAAAAAACACTCCCGAATGAATCCGGAAACCTGGCCGAAGAGTCCCGAAGGGTCATGCCTTTTGTTACATCGATCTCCACCCAGAAGGCAGAAGGTAGGAGTGAGTTTCCATGGAGGTTTATGAGAGAGAGTGGTAGTTAAAACTGCATATTTCCTGCATATTTCCTGGTGCATTTGTGTGTATATGGACCAGCGCTCTGATTTTATTTATTATTTATTTTATAACACCGCTGCGGACCTGTTGCTGCTCTCATTCATTCTGCCCCTGAGGAGCGAGCCGCGAGCCGCGCGCGTCTCTGGCTCCTCGTTCCGCTGGTCACCTTTGAAGTTCCTCGTGCCGGTGTAATTTGCTCCCTCGAGTGTATGTACTGTATTTGCTCTCGTCAGCCTTGTTGCGGGGAGCACAGGTCGGGAAGCACGCGCGCGCGCAGAGCTCAGCTGAGCGGCTGGCTGCCTTTCTGGTCACGGGGGGAGAGAATAAAAAGTCGATGCGGAAATGAATGAATTTGTCGCGATCAAACGAATTAAACTAGTATGTCTAAGTGGATGCTCGCTCAGAATATGAGTGAGCGACAGCAGGATTAATCAACACAGGCAGCTTTAGGGAATATTTAAAAATGCTTCCTTTTTCTTTTCCTCGCTCGCCTGTAACTCCAAGGCGTCACTTTGGTGACGTGAATGCCCTTGTGAATGCCCATATATGGAGAGGGGCAGATTTTCCCGGAGCTGCATGCTAAAATCTGCTATAAATCATGAAATAACACATTTAGTGTTATTTCTCCACAATATAAGTAAACGCTCCTGTATTATTTTTAAATAAACTAATAAATATTAATGGCGATGCAATTTGAAAACATGGTGGGTGTTGGGCTTTAAACCAACCAACCAAACAAACAATAGTTACTTTCCCTGGTAACTAATTACTTTTATAGGTGAGTAATTCAGTTACTAACTCAGTTACTTTTTGGGCGAAGTAACTAGTAACTATAATTAATTACTTTTTTGAAGTAACATTCCCAACACTGATGATGTCCAGTTAACCAAGGAATACAGGGTGCTGTGATGGGTACGATCATCACAGCCAGTTATGAATCTGAAAGTTATGCACCATAACTCATGTTCCCTGAAGGAAGGGAACGAGGTGCAACATAAATGCTATGGGAAATAGCGCCCCGCGCGATTACCTGAAGGAATACAATCACGCCTTTACGGCAGGGACGTCAGCATCGTGCCAGAGACCCCGCCCTCTGGGTATTTAAGGCGCTGACGCCCATCCATCATTCTCCAAAATGCACTTCACCGAGCTTTCAGCATTGAAAGGGCCAGGTATGTTGCACCTCGTTCCCTTCCTTCAGGGAACATGAGTTATGGTGCATAACTTTCAGTTCCCTTATCAGTCATGTCACTCGGTGCAACATAAATGCTATGGGAACGTAATTCAATCACGCCCTTGAAATGCTCAGTAAAATGCATGCTAGTGTGAACGTCCGCCTTTATTCAGCAGGCATCCCAAGGCTGCTTTCTACTGTGTGTTAGAAAGGACAGCCTGAGTGACATCACACGCAGTAACATCCAAACTGTAATGCTTTGCAAACGTGTTCATTGAGCTCCAGTTCGCAGCAGCACAGATGTCTGCAACTGGTACACCCTTGAACAGTGACCACGAGGTGGCCAAGCCCCGAGTGGAGTGGGCATGCACTCCAGAGGGCACCTGTTGACCTTTGCTACTGTACGCCCTTTTTATGGCCTCAGTCACCCAGTGTGAGAGGCGCTGCTTTGATAGGGCCTTTCCTGTAGCTGGTGCAGCAAAGCACACAAACAGTTGATTTGTTTTTCTCCATTCAGCTGTTCTCTGCATGTAAGCGCTTAAAGCTCTCACAGGGCAGAGAGCCTTCAGCCTTTCCTGTTCCTGAGTGAGGACAGGAGCAGATGGAAAAGAAGAGAGATCAAAGTCCAGACTTCTGGGGTTCAAAGTCAAGACCTTGGGGATATACGCAGGATTAGGCCTTAGGGTAACCTTTGTCCCATCAGGGGCAAACCTGGTACACATTGGGTGTACGGACAAAGCATGGAGGTCACCCACACGTTTCGCCGAGCAAAGAGCCAGGAGAAGAATGGTCTTATAAGATAATAAATCTATCTTAATCTCACTCAGTGGTTCGAATGGGGATCACAGAGAGCTCCCGAGACCATACTAAGATCCTATCCAGGGGTCAAGATCCTGCTGGGAGGTCTCTTCCTTAGCACGCCCTTCATAAATCTTATTATGAGCGGGTGCGCGCCAGGCATCCTGTTCCCCCAACCCTCGTGACAGGGTGAAATTGCTGATAAGAACACCTTAATCGTTGAGAAAGAACAACCTTTCTCCAGCAGGTCTTGAAGAAAGGTGAGAAGCTGGGCCAAGTCACATGAATAAGAAATAATATTTCTTTCTGTGCACCAAGCTTCAAAAATACGCAATTTCCAGGCGTAGAGAGACTGTGTTGACGTAGCTCGTGCGTTTTGAATGGTATTTACCACATTCTCGGGCAGGCCTGAGGCCACCAGCTTGTTCCTCTCTGCCACCAAGCTGAAATTTTCCACAGTTCTCAGCCTAAGTGGCGAGACTGTTTCTCCCGGTGACGTGGAGGGTCCCTGGAGAGGAGCAGGTGGTGGAACCAGCTCTCCCTCAAGGGTCCTTATTTCTGAGGTCCCTTGAAGGCCAACCACGTTAAGGAGAGGACCTTCCTACAGATGTACTGCCATATTACTCTGATCGAGAGTGTTTGGAGGCAGAGGCAATCTGCTGTCATTATTAGACAAAAGCGGAACAGAATGTCTGTTTTTCCTCTTTTTGTTGGGGGTCATTGATCGGAGGGGCTGCAAGTTTTGTTTACGAGCAGATCTCCTGACTCCAGCCCGTTTCCTAGTTGGGTCTGGTTTACTGGTCTTCGGCCTCATCAGAGCCCTGGAGCCGGACGAACCTCCGGGGGGCTGTGTTTCACTCGGTGGAGGGGGTGTCGTTTAAGAGCAGAACTGAGTCAGCACAGTGAGTGCGTCCACACGCTGCAGGATCACTGTTTGAGCATGGCGTGTCGCCCATTGAGGATAAGGGGACAGCTTCAGCACGAGAATGTGGAGCTGTTCGAGATGGTCCTTTGTGTTGAGCAGATCTTAGATTGGTTGGTGACAGAGAGTTCATTCCTCTTTGATTAAAGGAAAGAGTAGTCTGATTCAGCCCTGGTACCTTTTCTGTTCTGCACTGAGTGTTTACACACGCTACAGTTTCATCACAACTGCCTTTGTGAACGTGTGATACTGGTGTTGGCCTGCAGGCTTCTGTCGTCCCCCCCGTCCCCCCACCCCGTCCCTTACTGGCATCCATTGAATAGGTGGCCAGGAAGGTGGGTTGTCAGATTCTGTCGGCGCGCACCCCTGGAGCGCGGACGTGTCACGGGGTTGTTTAATTTGTGTATTCCCAGCCCCGTGGTTTACAACGGAGCGGGGGCTAGAGCACGTGACCCCCTCACCTGTCTCTGTGAGGAGTGTCGGGCATGTTTGCAGGCGCCTCTGGGCCAGTCTGTTGCAGACAGACGCGAGGCACCCTGCTGGGGTTTATTGATTAGGCTAACACCCGGTGAGCCGCGAGGAAGGGGGGGGATGATGGCTCCCATCCTTTAAATTGGCTGGAAGAACAGATAGGACCGTGCTGCTGATGTTACTGTGTTTGTTGTTGTTTTTTTGTTTTTTTGTGAGTCAAGAAAACAGAGAGGGGCTGTTTTTTGAGCTTTATTTGTGCTTATGTGTAACGACATATTTGACTTTATGTCACTCACAGCAGAAAGAACATGATTCGTGTCTAAAACAAAGTCACCAGATTTTGTACCGTGCTACAAACAAAGTCTGGACGTGAAAAGGTAATTTCCCATACCGCGTTGGCAGGTGATCCTGTAAAGTCAAGGAGCGGGCCTGGTTCATCAGGCACGCTTCTGTCTGGTGTCCCAATTTAAAGAGGAAGCCCTATGTCGGATCGCATGGCGGGGAACAAATCTGTTTTTACTCCAGGTGTGTTCGGTCCGAGGTGGGCCCGACGGTGATCTCTGCCGGTGTTCGGCCTCGTATGCCGGCCGCTTTTGCGGTGGGGCACGTGTGACTGAGTGGTGTCGAGGTTGCACAAGTCTGCTCCCAGCTGACACCCTGGGGGGGGCGAAGGCTCTCCTGGGGATGCCCACTCGGAGAGCTTCAGCCTGTTTGCGCCTCTGGTCCAACCTGGTCTGAATTCGATCAAGAGCTTTTCCAAAAAGTCCCATCGGTTCAATCGAATGGTGGAGAAAAGGAATTTTTTGTCCCTCCGGGAGGTCAATTAGGGTCATCCATAGATGGCGTATTACGATGACCACCTCAGCCATGCCTCTGCCTTGTACAACAGCTGCTGTCCCCATCATGCGGAGCACAAAGTCTGTTGCCCTACGGGCTTCATCCGGCAGGTCTGCGGCAGCTTGCTTGTCAGTCGTTACCTGGAGCTCCTACAGTTTTTCAGCCAGGTATGCATGCATCATGGCGGACGCGTTCATTGCGCGCGCTGCGAGGCCCTAAGCTCTGTAGCATTGCTCGAGCAGAGAAGCCGAGGCTCGACAGGCTTTGCTGGGAAGAGTTGGTTTTGTCCCGGATGACTTGGGAGCCAGATGAGACGCCAGCCTGTCCTCAATTTGAGGTACATTGGCTATTCCAGCTTCATCCACCCCGTCCTCGTTGAGGAACTGTGAGAGCGGCAGCAACATGGGAGCTCTGGGCTGAGACCAGGTGCGAGTCAGCTCTGTGAGGAAGTCCGGAAAGACGGGCATCCTTTGCCTCGTGGCAGCCTGCTGCTTTGAATAAAAATAGTTTCCTGCCAACCTCGTGACCTGTTGACGAGGTGGAGGTGGAGGCCATGGGATCTGCAGCGCGTCCGTTGCTCTGTGACACAAGTCGAACAGAGTAGGGATGGAAAAGTCAATCTCCAGGAGCACAGGTGCCGGGGTGCGGGACAGGTCTTCTCCCTGTTCCTCGTATTCGACGTTGGCGTCATTCGCAGAAAATTCACCTGAGGCTGAAATCGAGATCTCGTCCTCGTTCATCATACCTCGAGTGTCGAATTAGACTGTTAAGTCCACCATGGGAGCCAGTACATCTGGGCTTTCGCCCCATTCGACTCGGGTGCTGTCATCCAGAGCCATGCTCTCGAGCTCCGACGTGGGAGTGAGAGCCCCAGTATTGTCTGGGTCTGCTGGCGCCGCAGCAGCGCCCATGGCCTTGGCGACGAAGTCTGCCCGGTGCCTCCTCACCGCCTCCAGCATCTGGCTGCAGTGTGGGCAAGAGTCGGGTGCGTCCAGCGCCATTTTCGCGTGCAGCATCCCCAAGCAGACGGGACAGGCCTCGTGGGTGTCCGTCGCTGAGAGGGAAAAACTGCAGCCGCTGGGGCAGGCACGCGAGGTTGGGCTCGCCGTCCTGCTGGTCTTGTTCGGAAGTCTTGTCTTTCGCTTTCCTTTCTCCGGAGACATGTCCGAGATAAGACAAGCGAGTCCTTCCAAAATCCTTTTTCTTTTTATTTGAGATGTCTCCTCCGTCTCGTCACTTTCGCTGGCTAGCCCGCTACGAATTAGCAGGGGTAGCGGTGTGACGTAGTTAGCGCCGTCGAGCGAAGCAGTCTGCGGAGAGAGGAGAAGAAAAAACTTTGGGGTTAAGGAAAAATGTGCCGGACTAGCTTTCGCTAGCCCAGCAGTACGCAGGAATAATTCTCTATACGCCCTGTGTAGGGAGCAAGCTCACCTCTGGTCGAGCGATGAGGCAACATAGAAGTCCCGCGAAGAGAGAGAGAGTTCAGGTTTAAGCGAGGTGAAGGGCAATAAGAGAATGATGGATGGGCGTCAGCGCCTTAAATACCCAGAGGGCGGGGTCGCTGGCATGACGTTGACGGCCCTGCCATAAAGGCGTGATTGTTTTCCTTCAGGTAATCGCGCGGGGCGCAATTTCCCATAGCATTTATGTTGCACCAAGTGACATGACTGATAAGGGAACTTAGTGCACCATGATAGACAGCATCAAACATCTGCAGGGTGCTTGCAGGAGCGTTCATGTAGATAATGTCACCGTAATTAATGATGGGAAGGAAAGTCACCGTTACAAGGTATTCCTAGCATTCAGTGTTAGACAGGCTCTGTTTCTGAAAAAGAAACCCAGTGTAACTTTCAGTTTCTTTACTAGGTTTTCCACGTGGAGCTTAAAAGAGACATGCGAATTGACCAGGATACCCCAATATTTATAGGAATCAAAAAACTCAATAGGGATACCATTTGAGGATAAAATCAGAGGAAGAACTGCTGGGACTGACTTCCTGTTTGAGAAAAGCATCCCTTTGGTTTTATCAGCATTTAAGACAAGTTTGAGACAGAACAAATCTGACTGGATGATCAAATGAAGTCAAAAGAGGATTGCAAAAGCTGGAAAGTCTTAGCAACTGTTTTAGCTGGACAATAAACAACTGTGTCATCAGCATAGAAATGTAAGGATGCATCAGGGATGCTCTGACCTACATTACCTATTCAAGATTCAAGATTCAAGAGCTTTTATTAACATTGCACCAGTTTTCACCAATACAGCGTGATTATGTATGCACAGTCATCCTGAAGATGGAGTGAGTGTGTAAAGCTGCTGCTTATTCAGAACACATGACATGTTCTTCAGCGCGGCCTCTCTCATCCGTTTCGGGATGAAGGTCAAAGGTGTGAAAAAAGGAAAGTACCATGAGGGTCACAGCGTTGGTATTAAAAAAAATGTATCACATTTTGTCTGCCAAGACACCGCATGACACAGTAAAAACTATACCAATAAGCACATTTAGACAGTTACATGTTGCATGTTGAGACTGAGGCAGGGAGGTTTCTGTCCATGAGACATTCCAGAACGCTCATAGAAAAGTTCTCCGGGGGGGGTGGCAGACAAGACAAGAGAGCAGCTGTTTTGTCCACAGTAAAGCACATCTCAGGAGAAATTAGATATCCAGCCTTTTTCAAGGCTGTTTCCAAGGGAGTCAGATAAGAATTGACAAATATTTTCACTTCAGGCTCACATTGTAATTTCTGTAGCCTTCAGTCTGTAAGGGCGACTCTGTTCCAAGTGATCCAATTCGGGACTTTTTCCACTGATCCAAGCTCTGACCTCAGATGTTGACCACAGCGTCCAGAGTCCCAATCCGAGGGTGATCTGTTCACCCTCTGGATAAGCTCGCAAACAGCTGATTTCTCGAGGTCACCGCGCAGACCAGACGTCGGGTGCTCCAGGCATTAAGTCCTGCTGAAGTCTCCCTCTTTTGCGATAGGCCAGTGCTCCACAAACGCCAAAAAGCAAAGCGCTGCCATCATAATCCAATATAATCCAGATTCTTCACCTCCACAGAGCACAGCACAGAGAGCGAGACGCACACCATCCACACCCACAGGAATCCATGGCGTATCCTCTTCGTCACTCTGTGAGGGTGGAAAGGCTCCCCTTGTGCCGTTTCTTCTGTAGAAATCTTGTTCGTAGAATCGAATGCCCAAACCTCCAATCCATCTTAATTTGCGTTTGAGGTGCTTGCTAAGGAGCTGCAGGCAGCAGCAGGGGGGGGGAGGACGGGAGAGGAAAGGACTAGCGACTGTCTCCGTCGAGAGCCAAGGTTGAAAAAAAAAAGTAGATTGTACAGAGGGTGGGCCCTAAGACTGAGCCTTGTGGTACACCATTGTTGACTGTTAAACAATTGGAGGAAATACCGCTATGTTGAACACATTGCCTCAGATCTGAAAGATACCGTATTCTTCGGTGTATAATACGCTCCGGTGTATAATACGCTTTGTCATATTTTTGGAAATAAATCAGAAAAACCCTTAGATAATACGCTTCGGTGTATAATACGCGCTGCCGTGACAGTCTTTTTTATGGCCACTAGATGGCGCCAAACCCATTGAAACTGCAGTGATGCAACCGTGACCTCAGAAACATTTCTCTGATCGCTCTCAGTAATGAACTTTTTGTGAGTTATTCCTGAAGGGACAGTAATACTTTTATTACTTTTAATTTGAATCAAACATTACAAATTGTCAGAAAGATAAAGTGTTAGTTTCAGATGTCAGCATTTTATGATAAAAACTGATCTTAACACTACACACAACACTGTTAACCTGTTGGTTTGGTTAAAACAACGTCATTAAAGCGTCACATATGGGACCTATGTTAATGATAATAGCAAAAACAGATATTGTTCATCTGATTATTAATTAGGACAAAAACAAAAGTCTCTTCTGAGGAGATTGTCCTGAGCTCAAACTAAAATGAGATAAACAGTGTCACTGAATCTTCACTGCAGGTTTGAGAAGGGAAATCCTTCATGAATAACATTTTGGAATAACATTTGCTATTCAGCATGAATTTAAACAGTTTGAATAAACAGACTACAGGGTGCATTAGCGCCCATAGCGGCCGAAACTGGTACTGCACCATTTTTGGCCAAAATGAAAAACGGCGAATCAGAGCTAAAAATGGGTCTAAAAATATGGGAAAAAATCCATAGATAATACGCTTCGGTGTATAATACGCAGGATATTCAAATGAGCAAAAAAAGTGCGTATTATACACCGGAGAATACGGTAGTAAAGCCCCTTTCATAAGTCAGATCCGCGCAATTCCCACACAGACCAGTCCGGCCTTAACCCTCCCCCGGTCATTCATAAAACCACAGTTGAATGCGGGCAGGTCCCGCTCACATAAATGTGTTCATATATGAACCCGTAGCGCGGCTCCAAAAGAGGCGTGGAGCTGAGCTGAACTGGACTGCGACGTATTTATTGTGGGACAGACGTCAGACGTGTACAAGTAGTCGTTTCGTGTCATTTTTAATATTTCCTCAGTAATAAATCTACAGCTCCCTGACATCTCTCTGACATCTCCCTCCCTCCCCCTGTGCGTGCGCGCTGGAGGGACACAGCGGATGTCACTCGCAGCGGACACACACACACATACACTGCGTGTATGTGTGTGTGTCTCGCTGCGAGTGACATCCGTTGTGTCTCCACTGTGTGTGTGTGTGTGTCTCGCTGCGAGAGAGAGAGTGAGAGAGAGAGAGAGAGAGAGAGAGAGAGAGAGAGAGAGAGAGAGAGAGAGAGAGAGAGAGAGAGAGAGAGAGAGAGAGAGAGAGATGGGAAATAAGAGCGATTTCCTCAGTAATAAATCTGCCTGTTGATTAACCCAGCGGTCGCACACTGATGTCATCTGTATTCTGAGCGCGGATCCGCGTGTTGCATTCACAAGTGGGTCTGCCCGGCTCGGATGCGCCCCTGACACTACCTCTAGTGGTGGGTGAGGGGCGCATCAGAGGTGAGTAAAATTAACTCGGCTGTCCGCCTTTGTGTTTTTTTTGAATGCTCGTTGGAGTACCGAACACGCATCAGAGCCGGACTGAGCTGTCTTATGAAAGGGGCTTATGAGAACCAACCAATGGTGTAATCTGAGAAATCGATTTCTGAGAGTTTATGACACAAGATGTTATGATCCACAGTGTCAAAAGCTTTAGACAGGTCTAAGAAAAGTGTAGCACAATAATCCTTAGCATCCAATGCTTCAAGAACGTCATTAAGTTGTGCTGTGTTGTTTCCTGAAACCAGATTGATGAAGAGGTAAGATGTTAAATGAGTCCAGGTAATTTTTGATTTGAGAGTTTATCAGTTTTTCTAGAACCTTGGCTAAAATGCAGTTTTTAGAAATTGGTCAATAGTTGTTCTGTCACGGTGGTGCGGTGTGTGGTTGATGAGTCCCGTGGTGCAGACAGGTAGACTTCAGAGGCACGAGTAAAACCAAAAATACTTTAATAAGATGAAAACAAAACAACTGACGAGGCAGTTACAAAACTATACGGACGCTCTACTATGGCTGAGTACTAAACACTGTAAACACTAAACCCAAACATGAAGACGAGATGTACTCACAGACCAAGGAGCTGGGGAACGACACACCAGGGTAACAGGGACAATGACCCGACAATGAGACACACATAACTGCTGACTAATATACACAACCTAATTAATGCTGAACACAAACACCTGTGACGCTGAGCAGACACACCAACAGAGGGACACAGGATGTAAGGAGGGGATGGAGCCAATCCTTACATGTTCAGTGAGGTGGGGTCACCTCCCTTCAGCAAAGGAAGAACAAGGGAATACCCTGATGCATGCTCAATAATCCAGGTAGAAAAATCTAAAAAAGCTAAGTCTGGTCCTCTGGACATTCAAAAAATAAAACAAAACAAAGCAAAAAAAATGTAGAAACGTTTCGTCTTTCGTCCGAAAGACTTCCTCAGTCTGAGTTGCTGTATTCAGCTCAGTCTTATAAATAGCACCCTCTCACAGTGGATCAACCAGTTGGCTGATGACAGCCGAAACCAGCTGCTCACATGATCAAGGAGGACCATCAGCCTAACGATGGATCGTTAGCACCCTGATGGTTGTTTGCTATTCACAGAGGGCTGAGTGATACTAGCAATAACAGCATTGTAAGAGGGAGACAGTTGAACCCGGAGGCCTCCACCTCTGTTTAATGATGGACGGTTTCTTTTCACAAAGATGGCCTCCTTTACTCCTCTCTCAAACCATTGTTCCTCTCTATCAAGGATGTGAACATCTTCATCCTGAAAGAGTGACCGCTGGCCTGGAGATGAGTGTAGACCTTGCAGAGTCCTGACATGATGATGTTGATCTTCTGTGCTGGGCCATCCTTTTGGCCAGTGGCTGTTTAGTTTCCCCGATATAAGACTGATCAGCTTTGTTTTGTTTTATTTTTTGAGGAGCAGACTTAGCTTTTTTAGAAGAACAAAGGAAGTTTTCCAAGCATCCGGAATGGAGTTTTGGCTTATGGACAGGTTAAAGATGTGGGTCATGGGGATTGTGATTGTATGAGCAGCAAGCCTTAAGAAATAGGGTGGAAGTTCATCTGGACCTGCAGATTTTTTAGGATCAAGACCTTTTAACAGTTTATTTACCTCACTGACTGAGAAAGGAGAAAAAAAGAATGTGGGATTAACTGAGCAATTGACTTGTAGGAGGGTTTTAATTTGTAGAAGTTTGGTTATTAGGCGAAGTGGCTGATTTTCCATTGTAACTGTGTCAAATAATGAACTAGAAGCAACATTTTTTTGTTGAAACAGTTCAGGATCTTGTGCTTATTTGACACAGGAACAAAGTTTACGAGAAGTTGTGATGGGAGGTCAGATGATTGTGGGGTGCCTGAGAGAGATTTGATGGTTTTTCAGAATATTTTAGGTTCATTTAGATTTTTGGAGGTCTGGGATAATTAAAAAAAGTTACATTTTGCGGCTTTGATGGCAGTTGTGCATTTATTCCTCAGCTGCCGAAAATTCAACCAATCAGTGTCTGAGCCAGATTTTCTCGCTGCGGCCCAAACATGGTCTCTCCAATGCAGAAGGTCCGCTAGTTCAGGAGTAAACAAGAGGAACCACAGCCAACTCGGTTCGGTTCTGGTCCTGTGACACAGGTTCTGGGAGACAGGTACACTTCCCCCAGAATGAAGACACCACGTGGCCAGTCCAACAGAAAGCAGCAATAAGGTCAGCAAAGATACCACTGCGATTCTTGTCGGAATCAGGTAGAACCACAAGGTCCATATGAGAAATTTGGTTGGGGTCAAGAGAAAGAGAGAAAAAAACAAAAAAACACAGGGCCTTCGTGGGACGGCTCCCCAGCTCGAGGGGTCACCTGGCCGGCCGGATGAGCTCAGACTGACCGGTGGAGTGGGAGCAGCCGGTCCTGGGCCAAAATAATTTTTTAGACAGTCCCGTCCTGCTCTCTGAGTCACTGAACACTGAATTCAGTTGGAAGGGGGACCAACTTTAGTCCTGTTCAAAAACGGGTCAGTTTGATGACAAAAGACTACAGTACAGAGAAGACGGGGGGAGCTGCTGTCCATCAGCTTGCCGGAACCGGAAGAATTTTTCAACTGAGTTAACTTTAATTAACAGATTATTTAATAAAGTCAAAGTGAAAACAGGATTTTGTGATAAAGTCGGCTACGTTTATTTATTTTTAATCTTCACTGATGAAAAAAAAGTTTTTTATACATAAAATGTTTTTAAAATAACGTTTCCACCCTCTGTCTCGAACTACTAGTCCTCCCGCCTGCCAGGGCTCGGAATCCGGCCTTTGTGAGCACGCGAGGTTTGGCCTCAGGTCGGCAGCTCGTATGATCCTCCGCAGTGACTCAGCTCGCTCGTCGGTCACCAAACACAAAAAACGCCTGGACTTCAGAATTAAGCACGGTGTTGTCATTATTATTTTTAAAATCTTGGAAATAGATCCAGCCGTTGCGCCGCATCCCACGAAATTGCAAATGGCAGATCGGTGAAAAGTTTCTGATCCAGTGACTCCTCCTCCTGACCAGTCAGAGTCCAACATTTACGTTTTGGACCGAACTCGGCTCGACGGAGCTCGGTCGGTCCCACCAGAGAAGCAGGGATGAAAAGAGGACTCGCATCAGTCTCAAATCAGCTAAAATACTAGCTAAATAATTAATGCAAAAGGGTTATTTCCGTGGCGCAATGCCCATAGTTGGGGCTGTGTAGAGGCAGTGCAAATGGGGCTTATGTCACTATCAATCAATCAATTTTATTTATAAAGCACCCTTCATACTAAAAGCAGCTCAAAGTGCTGTACAGAATTATAAAACTATAAACTCACAAAATTAAAGCAAACGACACACAAAATAAATAAATAAATAAATAAAATTAAATACAGTAGTATGGAAAATGTATAGAGTGAACAGAGTTGAACCAGTTCAGGAAATGCAGTTAAAAAGATGGGTCTTGAGCCTGCTCTTAAAAACAACAACATTCTCTGCAGCCCTCAGGTTCTGCGGCAGACTATTCCACAGACGGGGGCCATAGTACAGTACTGGAAAGAAGCCTCACCATAAGTGTGAGTTCTGACTTTTGGAACTGTTAGTAGTCCAGTAACAGAGGGGGTGTATAGGGCAATAGCAGCTCTACAAGATAAGATGTTTATGTTTATTGAATTTGTTCATTTTTTTAACAAAAGAAACAATACAAGACAATCCCATAAATGATAATATACAAAATATAAAAAATTGAAAGGTAGCAGAAAGAAGAATAAATCTTATTATATCTGCCCCTTTTTTCGAACAATCAGATTAAACAATAATAATCTTCAACCAACAGTACAAAATGACTAACTCTTTCTAATTTTCTAACTAATACAATACACATTACGCTATTTCATATATATATTTTTAACACATTCGTTTTGATCATTTTCTTAAATGTAAACATTGACTTGGCATTTTTAACTACATTCTCCAAGCCATTCCATAATCTAATTCCCTGGATTGAGGTAGAACGTCCCTTCAAACTAGTTCTGAATTGTGGTTTTACAAACATCTCTGTCCCCTTAAGATTATAACAACTTTGTCTTTTAACAAAATGCATTTGGATATTTAAAGGTAATGCATTATTTTGAGCCCTATACATAACTGATAAAATATTATAGTCTACCAAATCATGGAACTTCAATAACTTCAGTTGATAAAATAATGTACTTGATGGATGACGGTAATGTTTTCTAGTGATAATTCTTACAGCTCTTTTCTGTAATACAAAAATAGGCTTTGTGATTGTTTTACACGCATTCCCCCAAACATCAATACAATAGATTAAGTGTGGAACAATGATTGTGTTATACAACAAATACAGAGCTTTATCATTCAATAGGTCTCTGACTTTGTACAGTACTGCAATCGATTTAGCTATTTTTATTCTTACAGAATTTATGTGTTGTTTCCATGTCAGTTTGTCATCAATAATGACACCCAAAAACTTCACCTCATTCACTCTACAAATCTCAACACCCTCAATTTTGAGTGGAACATCAACAGTTTTCTTTTTATTACTGAATATCATGTAATTAGTTTTTTCTAGATTTAATGATAATTTATTTATTTTAAACCAAGTTTGTATCTTGACAAATTCTGTCTTTATCAATTCCAACATTTGTTCTATATCTTCACCTAAACAGAAAAATGTGGTATCATCAGCAAAAAGTACACATTTAAGGAGTCCTGACACATTTACCAAGTCATTCACATATAAAATAAATAGCTTTGGTCCAAGTACAGAGCCTTGGGGAACTCCACATGTGATATTACAGGTCAGATCTTACATCATTTATTTGTACAAATTGTTTCCTATCTTTCAAATTCAAGATCTTTTTTATTGAATTTTTCATTTTTTTTCTTCAAACAACAACAACAACAACAAACAAAACAAAAAAAAACACAACAGTCAATCTAAGTTACAACATGTACATTATAATCCACACCAAAGGAAAAAATAAATAAATAAAATAAAAATAATAATAACATAGAAAATAATCCCTACCCAATCACTGCCAAAAGAAAAGGGAAAAAAAAATAAAAGGTAAAATAGCCAAGAGACTGCATTAACCTGAATGAGTTGTGTTGTCAAAGAGACTGGAACAGATTCAGGAAAGGTCCCCAAACATTCTCAAATTTACCCTCTTTCTGTTGGAGTGTGAATCTGATTTTCTCCAGCTTTAAACAGGACATGATGTCAGCCAACCACTGAGCGTGAGTGGGTGGAGACGGTTCTTTCCACCTTAGCAAAATAGCTCGTCTGGCCAGGAGAGAGGTGAACGATATTACGTGTTGTTGGTTTTTATTTAGGTTTGTCATGCCCTCTACAAGACCAAACAGAGCAATCAGTGGGTCAGGGTTCAGACGTGTATCTAGTACACGTGATAATGTCTGAAAGATTTCCCGCCAATATTTGTTCATAGATGGGCAAAACCAAAACATATGGGAGAGAGAGGCTTCAGCATGTTTGCATCTCACACAGTATGGGCTGACATCAGGATACATAGAGGACAATTTCAGTTTAGAGATGTGAGCTCTGTGCACCACTTTAAATTGTATTAGACAATGTCTAGCACAGAGAGAACTGGAGCTCACCAGTTTGAGTATGGAGGTCCAAGAGTCCTCTGAAATAGAGGAGCCGAGATCCTCTTCCCAAGCAGCTTTGATTTTATCTGAGGAAGCACGCTTCAAATCCAATAGTTTACTGTAAATGAATGAAATGGACTGTTTTTTATTTGGGTCTAGAGAAAGAATAGTGTCAACAATACTGCTATCAGTTGAAATGGAGAGGTTGGACAAATGAAGAGTAATAAAGTGCCGTATTTGGAGATACCTAAAAAAATTGGACTGGGGAAGACTAAATTTTTCACATAGTTGTTGAAATGAAGCTAAAGTGTTATTAATAAATAAGTCATTGAAGCGTACTATACCCCTTCTTTGCCATTCTTTAAAAACAGAGTCCTGAGATGATGGTTTGAAAAGTTGGTTAGACATAATAGGGCTATAAAGAGAGAAACTAGAGAAATCAAAATATTTACGAAATTGTGCCCAGATTTTTAGTGAGTGTTTTATAACTGGATTTGTAACAGTTGTAAATGGTGGAAGCGGGAATGAGGATCCCAAGAAAGCCACGGAGGACCATTTCCCAGAACACTGTGACTCCATCTCTACCCAGTCAGGGCTGTCAGGTCTGTTGTAATAGAATGACCAGAATGCTAGACAGTGCAAGTTTGCTGCCCAATAGTAAAAGCGGAAATTTGGAAGGGCAAGACCGCCTGCGGCCTTAGTTTTTTGGAGATGTGTCTTATTTAAGCGTGGACGTTTTCCTTGCCACAGATATGATGAAATGATGGAATCTAACTGAACAAAGAATGAACCAGGGATAAAAACAGGAATATTTTGAAAGAGATATAAAAACTTAGGTAAAGTGACCATCTTGACTGAGTTAATACGGCCTATGAGGGAAGTGGAAAGCGGTGACCATCGGGATAATGCCTGCTTTGTCTGATTCAACAGAGAGACAAAATTTTCTTGATATAAATCCTTATACCTCCTCGTAACTGTAACACCCAGGTAAGAGAATTTTATCTTCTCAATTTTAAAAGGCCATTTACTAAAGTCAAGAGTCTGCGCCAGGGTATTGACAGGGAAAATTATACTTTTACTCAAGTTTAATTTGTAACCAGAATTGATTCCAAATTCCTCAAGTAATGATAAAACGGAAGGCAGCGTGTCAGTCGGATGAGAAATGAAAAGTAAAAGGTCATCAGCATAAAGGGAGACCTTGTGCTCCATATCGCCTCTCCAGATTCCTGAAATTGTGTCACAGGACCGCAAAGCAGTGGCAAGAGGTTCAATTGCCAGGTCAAAGAGCAAAGGCTCAGTGGGCAT
>JBBPBX010046959.1:9021-26370 GCA_038048925.1 Garcialebias charrua | reverse complement strand
TTGTCTCAGAAATTATTGCGATAAACGATAATTTGTTTTAAATTTGACAATAAATCAGTAATTATTGTCAAATTTAAGAAGAAATATTGGTTAATCTTTGTGTGTAGTACCATTTTTGACCACTGGATGGCAGTTTAAGAATGTTTGAACCGAAGAATAGATAGTGAGGAAGCAAGCAGCGTGTCTTTGAGAAAAATGGGAGGGAGGCCTTTTGACGTGACATGGGCCGTTTCTCCTTACTTTTTTCAATCATTCAACCTTTATTTAGGCAGGTTAATCCCACTGAGCCTCGAGGACTCATTTACAAGAGAGACCTGGCTACAAACAAAGAATGATGAACAGCAATGGTAGAATTTCCTTGAACAATCAACAATAGACAAACGTAACAGAGGCATACAGATTTTTTTTTTTTAACAAGTTAAAACATTATTTTTCGGTTCTCAAAATGGCGGACGCTCAGTGTGGTTTGAGCTCTTTAGCATAGCATTTGTCACACAACGCTTTTAATAAAAAAAAATCAGTAAACAAGTTCTCAGCTTCTTCTTGCAAAGAAAAAACATTTTTTAGATGAAGGCACGGGTTTCAACCGTGAATTTTGGAGCTTCAACAAGACGTTTTTTTTTCCCGAAGTCTGCATGTTAGCTTAGCTCGTAGCTTAGCTTCTCAGCTTAGCTGCTTTTAATGATCCAAAAACGCCATTTTGGACAGTTCAAACTGATTTTAAAGAGAAAAGGAGGGGTCAGTGAAGAGCACTGGAGTTGAGTCTTTTGTCATCCAGTGTCTTTAATAGAAAGAGACAATTTTGTGAAGGTCTCCAGTCCCTCCTGCAGCAAAACATCCCCACATCATGATGCTGCTACCTCCATACTTCACAGTCAGGATGGTATCTTCAGGCTACAACGGTCCTTCTGACCAAACGGTTGAATTTTAGTTCCATCAGACTACAGGACATGTCTCCAAACATTAAGGTCTCTGTCCCTCTGTTACAAACCAATTTGTCTTTCATATAGTGTCTTTTCATCCAACGTTGGTCCAAGACTTGTTTCTCTGACGAGCTTCAGCAGCATCTTCACAAAGTCTTAGCTTTGGTTTGGGGTTGATCCACACATTTACATCAAAACACGTTCAACTCAGGAACACAGGATCCCTTCCTCAGTGGTATGATGGCAGGACGTTCCAATGGCGGTTCTACTCTGCTGTAATTGAACAGACGAACCTTCAAACATCTGGAAATCGTACCCGAGGCTGAACCAGACGATTCTCTTCCTGATATCTTTGTTTTCTCACGATGCCACACAAAGAAGCAGAGCGTTTGAGGTGTGCCTCCAATTAACTCAAATGTTGTCAACTGACCAATAAAAAGCTTCCAAAGCCATGACATCATCATCTGGGCTTTCCCAAACTCTTTAAAGGCTTAAACGAACGTGCTTAAATATATCCTCTCCCTTATTATTCAAGAATTGTGCAGATAAAATCTTAACTGACCTAAAACTGGAAACGTCGAGTCTAATCAATAAATGGATCTGTCTTTTAATAGTGTATGTAAACATACAAAAGTTACAAAAAGTTGTTCTTTTCACACCAAACACCTTCTGTTAATGACTTTTTTTCTCTCCCCTATTTAAAATTTTTTTTTCACCTAAATAAAAAATAATGAATAAATAAACCACAACCCATACCTGGTAGACAGTAGGTGGTTGCGATGGTGACGCCGTACAGGTGCGACCGTTGTTCCGGTAGGTACTCGTCGGTGAATTTACCGCCGTCTTTGCTCACCGCGATCACACCGTCTCTGTGATGAAAAAAAAAAAAAGGATGTCAAGGAGCACACCGATCGATTATTGATCCGTTGTGGGTACGAACAGTTCAGACTCAGACGGGAAAAAGAACACGCTACCTCCTCCAGTCCGTGTAGTAAAAGTGGTTCTGGTAGTAAACCATGCTGAAGGGGTAGTTCAGGGTTGGGTGGACCACTTTTCGTCCCAAGCCGTTTGGAGAGATGCACTCCAAACGTTTTGTACCTGGTGGACGACGATAAAAGGGCAGATCAGTGTCGTTGAACCTTTACGTCTTTTACATTTAAAACAACAACAACAACAACAACAACAATAGTTCAGAGGGAGCATGTAAGATGATGACCACTGAAGGTTATGGTTTGGCAGCTGGATGAAAAAAGCAACAATTTTTGGAGTAAAGCATAAAGTTATGGTCGCATGTGAGCCGTTGTTGCATTGGATAAAGAAAGTCAACCCTCCTTCAATTCAAAGGTATTTTATCAGTTTTTTTTTTATACCAAGATAAGTACCTTTCATAGATATGGCATCACAAGGTGCTTTACTCTAGATGCAGTAAAGTATTAAGAACATACACCAAAATAGATAAAACATCCATACATAGAAAAAAATACAGGTAAAACACAACAAAACTTAGCATCAAGCTAAATGCTTGTTTATAAAAGAACGTCTTCAGATGTTTTTGAACGCATCAACACATTCATAGACTGTACTGTCAGATTTACTGACAGTACAGTACACCAAAATGTAAGAGTGAGCAGGTGTTACCTGTCAACCTTGTCATCAATTATATCACAAGTTCTCTTCTTTTTCAAGGATTTAAACCCCATTTTTGGCTGAGATACGACCGTTTTCATTCATTCTGACTGAAAAAAAAAGGAGCAGTACCACTTTCAGCCACTTGATGGCAGCAGAGTAGTAGTAGCAGTAAGGCGTGCCGTTGTATCATGTACTGTAATAGGTAAACCTGGCTATAATGACAAATTCAAAAAAGTTCAAGACACAAACAACTGGACTTTATTTATTACAGTTTATGCTTTACTGTTTTTGTCGAATCTTTACCAGCTTTTCATGACACAATCGGCTTGCCATAAAGCCCCCACCTTCGTTCTCCTTGCTGTTTGGAACAAGTCAAACCAGCAAAAAAAATGCAGCTAATTTGACCATTAAAGTGTATTTATTAAGCAAAAGTTCAACTGAGACATTCCTTTACTATAATTTTGAGCAAACTATTGTTTTTAATGTTAATCTGGTTAAATTCTTGTTAAAGTCCTCCCGTGCACACTTCCGTGGCCGCCATTTGGCAGCCCATCGATTTTTGGCACAACAGGCCCACATTTCCAGGTTTGGCCCATATTTCTGGGTTGTCAACAGTGACGCATAATACAGTAGATACAACGTATATGGCGAAGCGACATATTTATGGAGTTTTCCACTTTTTTTGACATATTTGGACTGTAGCAACTTATAGGGCGGTGCGACGGGTACGGTGGAAAATACAGTAGTACTGTATAAAGCTAGACGCAGAGCTTTTCAAAGTTGGGATGCAACTGCTTTGAATGACCGATCTGCGTGAGATTTGAAATAAGTGCGAGGTACAACCAACAACCACTGACCTGATGACCTTAACCTGCGAGACGGTGTATGGAACTGAAGGAAGTCAAGAGATATAAGAAAGCCCTAAAAGTTAAAACTGTGAAGGTGAATGGAAGATAAAGCAGGAGTGATATGAGCTCATTTGTTTGAGTTAGCAAACTTGCCGCTGAGTTCTGGACAAGCTGAAAACGGTTCAGCTCCTTGTTTATACATTACAGCTGTTACTCTAAATGGGAAAAAAATAAAAGCCTGAATGAACATCTCAAAATAACTTCAAGTACACAGAAACAACAGATATTTATCCATTTCCTTTACCAAGTTTCCTGGTCTCGGATCTGGTGTCGTATCTCCAACTTTCATTGTGAGAGAGGCAGGAGACACCCTGGACACGTCTCTAGTCCATCACAGGGGCAGAGAAATGAAACGACCACTCTCAACTAGGGACAATTTAGTTACTAACGAACTTACTTAGTTTGGATAAAACTGTACAGTATTGTGAAACTCGACAAATCTACAACAGACTGCTGAAAATAAAAGGGGTATCAAGGTGTTGCAATGGTTCAAAGTCCAGAACTCAACCTGACTACAATGCTGTGGTGGACCTAAGAAGCGCTGAACAGAAATAAATGTCTGCAAACCTCAGTCAACCAAAACACTTAGGAAGAAAGGGCCAAAATATCCTCTGAGCCATGTGAGACGAACAGGAGTGCTGATGCGCCCATTGACGAACCATTATACAGCAATCTATAGCAATATCCAGTATGAGCAAAGACCTTGTTTTAAATTTGACCTTGACCTTGAAGCTGGGGTGATGGAAAGTATGCAACACTCAGAGTGCAAATGCGTATCAGAAGTTCTAGGCAGGACAAGAGAAGGTTTACAGATGGGTAAAGACCATACCATTATACGTTCGCCTTTTGACGGGTAAGTTATTGCTGCTAAAGTAGATTCTACAAGCTACTGAACTAAGCTGGACTTTGTATTTCACGCCGCGCTTTTCCATTTTGGTTTCCATTCTGTTAAATAAGTAATGACATGATGGAATCTGTTGGGAATTTGTGTACACTTAAGGTTATACAGGTTGTCCCCGACTTACGAGCGAGTTCCGTTCCTACAAATCGCTCGTAAGACGGAAATTCGTTATGTCGGAACCCGAAACGCGTGTCGCTCGTAAGTCCGGATTTTTGGTCGTAAGTCAGAAAATGTATGCTAGCGCTGCGCCGAACACCCGTTTTTCAACACAAACGTACATACTGGTTCATAAACATGCACAGAACTTTGTTTACAAACGGTTAGCTAACACACTTTCATCTAAAAACACATACAAGTGCTGTATTTCCAGTATTTTCTGTACAACATTACTGTTCGTTAGTCCGTTCGTAAGTCCGGAACGTCGTATGTTGATGACGTCGTAAGTAGGGGACAACCTGTACTTGAAGAATTTTAGAATCTGTCAAAGACCGGGTATGTCCTGATATGTAAGACCCCAGAATTAAAGGAGGGAGGATGTTCTTTCCCTTGGGGGGCCAAGATGGTGTAGAGGTAGGGCAGCCGACCCAGGACCCGAAAGTCCCAGGCTTGATCCCCAGCCATTCCCACATGTCGTGGTGTCTCTTGAGCAAGACACCCAACCCCTAATTGCTCCCCGGGCGCCCACATAACTGCCCACCTCCCCACCTGGGTGCACCCCAGGCGCAATGGGCTAAATGCAGAGAACCAATTTTACCATTGCATGGGAACATACGATGATGACACATAGCACTTATCTTATTCCATTACTGTACAGTTATTATAACAGAAGCCATGTTTACCTGCATCAGCCCAGCAGATTTGTCCAGTGGAAAAGTCGTACGTCAGTGCATTTGGCAAACCGATGCCATCAGACACCACCACCCGGCGGTTCAGACCATCCACAGACGCACATTCAATCTTAGGAGCCTCTCTGTTCCAGTCAGTCCAATACAGAGTCCTGCAGGGAAACAAAGGAAGGAGGAATTACAAAACCTATCACACTTACATGTACAGATAGTACAGGAACTTGTCGTTGCAGCTGGAGATATTTTTTTTGGGACCAATGGACAAGATGAGTAGCCAAGTCGTGAAAATCAAGAGATTGGAAGAGTTATTTATGCATTCTCACTGCAATTTTCAAGTCATCTGTATGCTTAAAAATTTGACTTTCCGATCTCAAAAGCCTGCAACCCTTTTCGCAAAAGATCAAACCATAATTAACTGTTTAGAGCAGTTCATAATACAAAATGTTCACCACGAACATGTGGCAGCCTGCCGGGACTGGCAGGTAACACACACCACATGGCTCTGACGACATAGCAGGCAGCAGATGTTTTGCACGTGCACATGGTTTCAGAGCCTCACTGTGTGGGTTTTAGCGTCACCATCCGAGGAGAAATGTCCTTTTCTAGCGGAACAAACACGAGTGTCAGAAAATAAATTGCCCACACTGTCAAAGACGGAACACGGTTTTTGAATCGGCCGTATCGATACGAGTGTGATCTCTTGCGTGACAGTTGATTGGGTGAATAGTTTAGAAAATGAAAAGCATACATTATTCCTGTTGAGCTGACCAACGATGGTCTCTTGCTTTCAGAGTCAGAATAAGCTTTATTATCACTGTACCGAGATACAACAAGAATATGTCCGTAGAGTCGTCCGAAAGATGGGCGGAGTGCACGTAGCTGCTACTGTGATAGCGCGGCCTTCTTATCCTTATCAGAATACATTTTTCAGATAGAAAAAGGGACAAAGCCTTGAGGAGAGGATAGTGGCATTACAAAAAAAAAACTCTTCACACCTTGTCCTAATGGGACATGATTTAGGACATCAAAAAACTCTGCCAGTAAGCACATTTATGAACATGTTACATATGCATTTACGACGAGGCGGTCCATGAAGCACTAACAGATAGTCCATTGTCCTGATAAGATGATGGTCAGCCGGCACAGTTCTGATAAGCCTCCACAGAAAGGGGGGGGAGGGGTGATAGACAAAGCTTTTCCTTAGTTTACACATTTCCCAGGAGAAATTGATAAGTATGCCTGTTTCGAGGCCAACCAGGGAGTCAGATTCAGATAATCCACAATTGTTGATTTAGTCAAGCAGACTACCATATTTTCCAGCCTTTAAGTCGCTCCGCCCCATAAAGGCCTTGTTATACTCGCGCTTTGGTCCGTTGGCTGGAGCGCGCGCGCTGCACACTCACTGAGCCGTGCGGCTTCATGTGTTTACAGTGTCGCCGCTGTGTTTATGATTGACGCACAACGGCGCATGGCAAAGTGCTGTTCTTTTACGGACCAGCAGGTGGCAGTACCCTCTAAAACCTGTGCATATGTTGCAAGAAAGGGTGTAGAAGAAGAAATCTACCGTAGAAGAAGAACTGTTTGACGTCACACAACAACAACAAAAATGGCTTTCCGCTCGCGTGCTGAACTGTTGTCTTTATTAGAGGAGCAAATCATAATAGAACAACAGTTATTGTGTCTTGCGGTTTTAATGCATGGAGTCAGCGGAGGAGGAAGCGATCACTTGACTTTTGGCAAAAAACAAAAGAAAAGTCCAGATCAGGGATGAAGAAGGGGAATTTAATACATTTGTGTCACATACAAAACATTCCTCCATGCGTCGCGACGCCGTCTCCACGACCACAGCGGCGCAGACAGCTGCAGGCTCTGGCGTGAAGAGCGTGAAGGCTGTCTGGTGAGGTCCCCACCCGACCTGTCAATCAATTCAGTAGCGCCCATGGCGCACGCACTAGCCTTGCGGAGTTTCAAAAAATCAGAGGTGCGCGACACGCGCCAAAACGACACGCGGGGCCTACGCGCAGGGGCGGGGACGGTGATATTGCGTCACTTTTGGCGCGCGCTGTGCGACGCGTCGAGAATAAATCTAGCTTAAGTCGCTTTAGTCCAATATGTCCAATAAATTGGAAAAATCCATAAATATGTTGCTTCGCCCCATAAGTCGCATCTATTATGCGTCATCGCTGACGCATCGCGTATGTTACGCATCACCGCTGACAACCCGAATTGTGGGCCGGAGGTTTGCCCTGTTGCATATGGCGGCCACTGGAGCGTGCACGGAAGGACTTTACAAGATTAACACGGTAAAAACAATTATTTATTTGCTGAAAATTATAGCAAAGATGTGTCTTAGCTTAACCTTTCCTTAATAAATTCACGTAATGTTCAAATCAGCTGGATTTAAATTGTTTCGCTTTGACGTCTTCCAAACGGTTGCGCGCGCTGCGAAAATAAATTATAAATAAATCAAATTTTCGCTCAAACATCTCCTAAAGCTAATACGTTGTAAATGTCCATCCAGTGATTACTTTCTGTAAGTTTCATCAAAATCTGTCGTGTGGTTCATGAGCTATTTTGCTAACAAGGTAACAGTAGTTCAGACCTCCAGAGAGCAGGAGGCCGTGCTGCGGCAGAGTGAGTCCGAGCAGAGAGGCTTCTGTCGGACACATGAGCTGGGAACGGTTGGTGGACCCTAGCGGCCGAAAGTGGTACTGCTCCATTTTTTTCGTCAGAATGAATGGAAAAGTTCATATCGCAGCCAAAAATTGGTCTAAAAATATGGGAAAAAATCCATAAATATGTCACTTCACCCCAAAAGTCGCAGGACATGAAAATTAGTTAATAAAACTGACTTATAAGCCGGAAAATATGGTACTTGTCATCCTTGAGTCTGTACTGATAACTTTCCAAGATCTGAAATGGCCAGATTAGGGTGCATTCTACTGGTCCGTGCTTACGAGCCTCTTCAAGGTCGTTTCATGCTGACGAGTCCCAAAGCCGCAGGTGGCCTGCGATTCAAATCACTTCCATCTTACAGTTTAGCTCATAAGTCAGCTGATTTTGAGTCCTCAAAGCACAAACCAAACCTTCAAATAGGCAGCAGCCTGACGAGGTCCAAATTAGCTGCGGCCGTTCATCAGATCATTCAGAATTAATTCCATCAGTAAACGCAAGACAATCATCTTGGCTCTGCTGCTCGTGCCGCCCACAGAGAGAGCACTAAAAACTGCTTGTATGACATATCAAACATACGTTACTAATGGGACTACTCCACCTAAAGAATGCAAATAACCCATTAATTTTCTTCCATTCTACACCTAAAAACTCATGTTGAGTCTGGTGCATAGACACCAGACTCAACAAGTGTGTGTGTCAGATGCAGACGTTGTTGACTCAAAACCTGCTGTTATTTTTATGGTTTGAATAAAGAGCTGAAAAACATGTGTTCCATACAAAATCCCCCAGGATGAGTCATAGAGTCCCTGCTCTTTCAGGATGCTCCACTTCACCACCGGAACAAGTGTGTGTGTGTGTGTGTGGTCGCATGTTTGTTTCGGGTGAGAGAGATTTACAAGTGACAGAATTTCGGTTTGAGCACTTTAAAAATGGTGTTTTGAACTCCTTTACCCGGTGGACGAAACCACTATGATGGCTCGGGGGTTGACCAAGTCGGTGTCGAACAGAATCCGCCTCTCGCTGCCGTCCAAGTTGGCGCTTTCGATCACGTCGGGGGAGGAGTCGACCCAGAACATCAACCTACGTTTGACATCTACCGCCAGACCTTCTGGACTGACGAGATCTGCAAGGAGCGCAGAAAGCTTTGAAGTTACCATTCAAAATACAGTACACAAAAAAACAAGAATACTGCATACGGCGCATAGTATGGTCATCAACAAACTGTTATACAGCAATGTATACTGTAGCAATGACTTAGCCAGATTTGTGACCTTGACCTTGAAGCTGGGATAATGAAAAGATAATGAAACACACCATCTAGTGGTGGTACAATTGTTCAATTATCTTGAGCAGATCAGCATTTATGGTCCAGACAAGCAAATACAGGTGGTCCCCGACTTACGAACGAGTTCCGTTCCTATGCCTGTTCGTAACACGAAAATCGGCGTAAGTCGAAAACTACATCCAAACGGCACCTCATACGTACAGTACTGTATTTTTACCAAGCACTTAGCCTCTATCCTAACACATGTACCCTACATAATTATCAAAAAACACATACTGTACATTCGGAGCCATAATGAAGGAAAAAAAGAGTTAATTTCTTACTGGGAGCTGGTCCTGCAGCTTCACGCGGTCCACAGCGTTTACAGCAACGTCTGTTAGCATGTTAGCTCATTGCTAGCATGTTAGCTCGTTGCTCAGCTGTAGCCTCTCTGCCTCGTACTCGTAAACCTCCGCTCCAAACAATAAGGTCTCTGCGCGCGGTCCAACGGTCCAGAGTTTTACAGTAAGGTCTGTTAGCATATTAGCCTCTCTGCTCCGGTCAGCCTGTCCCAAACAATGAGGTCTCCTGCTCCACTGAGCGTGTCAAGCTCCCCCCTCTCTCTTGTAAGTTTCCAATGAGCGCGCGTCAAGCTCCCCCCTCCCTCCTGTAAATTTTCACTGAGTTTCGGTACCGTATTTTCTGGTGTAAAGGTGCATAAACCGCGTAACTTGAACAATGCTTTTCAATGGGAGGGCGTTCGTAAAGTCGAAACGTCGTAAGTCGAGACCGTCGTAACCCGGGGACTACCTGTATCTAATTTAAACTATGACCTTGATTTGTAACCTTGACCTTGGAGCTGGGTGATGAAAAGTGTACAATACACTCTGTCTAATGATGATAAATATGTGTACGAAGTTTGATTACATTATCTTGAGCGGATAGGTTAGGGCCCGGACAAGTTTACAGATACGATTATACAATAACACGTCTGTCTATTGATGGACGTATAATAAAAAGGGTATACAGTCTTACTTGAGTTGATGAGTATCTCAGGCTCAGCTCCAGATACCATCAAAGCTCTGTTGATTGTTCTTGCAGACAAATCCGTCCAATAGACTTGATTTTCTTTGCAGTCGTAGGCAATGCCAACAACGATGGAACCCTGGACGTGCACAAAGAGTTACAGACAAATCAGTATTCACTTACACCTGGTTTGAATAAAGATGAGAACACAACTCGACGTTTTTAGCCGTAAATACAGCAATGCCGAAATGTAGAATCAACCCTTTGATGGTTCGACGGCTTTCAGGATCACTTTCAGCAGCAATACATTTCGAGATGACTGTTTTTCGGGACTGGAATTGAACAGATAATGCAAGTACCGGTAAACCTTAATGTTTTTGGTACAAAATATTCAAGTGGCTAGGAGTTGCACTGTGCAGAATAATAGAGGTAGGTGGGGCTTTTTTCTTGTCTGGTGGTGCAGAGACATGGATCCTGGCGAGTGAGCAATGGAGCAATTTAATCCACCTCCATGTGCAATGGCCGGGGGGTGGCCAGTGGTGGCCTTGGCCACCATACATTAATCTTTGGCCACTCCACCGGCCCCTCTTTTCTTTTTTGTATGTTTTCTGACCATTGCAATGTCTGACCTTGGGTTTAAGTAATGGTGGACTCCGGTTAAGACACTGCTTCAAAATTTTGATTATTTGTAACCCTCCTGATGCCTTTGGGTCAAAATGACTCACAAGGCCTCAGTCTTTGGGGCCAATCACAGTTTTCAACATTTTCACAAGCGTACAGAACAAACGCTTTTTGAAGACCACCCACTCCCCAAAAGCGTACATGAAAATATTATCTTACATGAAATATTGCTAGACTAGGCGTCACCCTTATAAAGACCTCGCTTTATGTTTCTCAGTGCTTTCCCCCTTATACATACTGGGAACAACCATTGACTCATTGTGTCAGTCAGAATAGAATTCCCACAAGACTATCCAGCATTGTTTGCAGCTCACACAGCTCTTTATGATAAGACTCTCTCATGGAGAACTTTATGAGTTTTGGGGGAAAATAAAATTACAATAAAAGCAGGACAGTTAATGGAAGACTTTCCGTTTCTGTCTTGCTCAGCTGAAGATTGTTTTCTATTGGTTCAAGAACTGGTGACAACTAGATATGTCATCTAGTTGTTGCCGCAAAAGTTAAAAAAAAAAGAAAGAAAAGAGTGTACAGTATTTTCTGGTGTATAGGTCGCACCTGTGTATAGGTCGCATTGTCCAATTATCACCAATAGATTGGAAAAATCCCTAGATAGGTCGCACTGGTGTATAGGTCGCACCTACGTTTAGCTCTGCTGCAAATGTCTGCCACAGGAGCGCACAGCAAGGCTTTTAAGAAGATTAACACTTAAAAACAATTATTTGTTTGATAAAAATTATAGCAAATATGTGTCTGAGCTGAACTTTTCCTTAATAAATGAACGTAATTGTGAAATGAGCTGGATTTAAAAATTTGTTTCACCGAAAGTGATAACAAGCCATATATAGGTCGCACCGGTGTATAGGTCGCAGGCCTTGAAAAAAACATAAAAAGGTGCGACCTATACACCGGAAAATACGGTACTTATCACTGCTTAATCGCCCACATGTGAAGACATTTGTCAAAATACTTGAGAAGAAAATCACAAAACATTAAAATTATTTCAATATTCAAAGCATTAACTCCGAGTGGCTGACCATCTTTCATCCATCCATCCATTTTCTTCCGCTGATCCAGGGTTGGGTCGTGGGGGTAGCAGCTATGGAGGCCCAGACTTCCCTCTCCCCAGCCACTTGGAGCAGCTCCTCCAGGGGAATCCCAAGGCGTTCCCAGGCCAGCTGAGAAACATAGTCCCTCCAGCGTGTCCTGGGTCTTCCTCTGGGTCTCCTCCCAGTGGGACATGCCCGGAACACCTCACCAGGGAGGCGTCCAGGAGGCATCCTAACCAGATGCCCGAGCCACCTCAACTGGCTCCTCTCGATGTGGAGAAGCAGCGGCTCTACTCCGAGTCCCTCCCGGATGACTGAGCTTCTCACCCTATCTCTAAGGGAGAGTCCAGACACCCTGCGGAGAAAACTCATTTCAGCCGCTTGTATCCGAGATCTCGTTCTTTCGGTCACAACCCAAAGCTCATGACCATAGATGAGGGTGGGAACGTAGATCGATCGGTAAATTGAGAGCTTTGCCTTTTGACTCAGCTCTCTCTTCACCACGACAGACAGCACCCGCTTCACTGCAGATGCTGCATCTATCCGCCTATCGATCTCTTGCTCCATTTTCCCCTCATTCATGAACAAGACAAACTCCTCCACTTGCGGCAGGACCTCCTCCCCGACCCGGAGAGGGCATGCTACCCTTTTCCGGCTCAAGACCATGGCCTCAAATTTGGAGGAACTGATCCTCATCCCGGCCGCATCGCACTTGGCTGCGAACCGCTCCAGCGAAAGTTGTAAATCACAACCTGATGAAGCCAATAGGACCACATCATCTGCAAAAAGCAGAGATGCAATCCTAAGGTCACCAAAACGGATCCCCTCAACACCTTGGCTGCGTCTAGAAATTCTGTCCATAAAAGTTATGAACAGAATCAGTGACAAAGGGCAGCTTTGGCGGAGTCCAACTCTCACCAGGAACAAGCCCGACTTACTGCCGGCAATGTGAACCGGGACCTACCAGCCCGTATCTAAGGGCCTGGTACCCCATACTCCTGGAGTACCTCCCACAGTGTTCCCTGAGAGACACGGTCGAATGCCTTCTCCAAGTCCACACAGCACATGTAAACTGGTTGGGCAAACTCCCACACACCCTCCAGGACCCTGCTGAGAGTGTAGAGCTGGTCCAGTGTTTCACGACCAAGACGAAAACCACACTGCTCCTCCCGAATCCAAGGTTTGACTATCCAACAGACCCTCCTATCCAGCACCCCCAAATAGACCTTACCAGGATGGCTTAAGAGCGTGATCGCCCTTTTTGAATAGGGGGACCACCAACCCGGTCTGCCAGTCCTGGGGAACTGCCCCCAATGTCCACGCAATATTGCAGAGCCGTGTAAACCAACACAACCCTACAACATCCAGAGCCTTATTGAACTCTGGACAAATCTCATCCACCCCCGGGGCCCTGCCACAGAAGAGCCTTTTAACCATCTCAGTGACCTCAGCACCAGAGATTAAAGAGCCCAACCCAGATTCCCCAGGCTCTGCTTCCTTAGTGGAAGACATGCTGGTGGTGACTATCTTTCATTCTTGTTAACATTTTAAACATTTTACTGGAACTAACTTTTTAATTAAGACAAATAAAAAATAAAAAAACAAGACAAAGACAGTTGAATACATCTTACGTGTAGAGTCAACAGTGTTTTGGACCGGGAAGCATCCATTCTGGTCCCGTTGAGAGGCAGTGCTCCTATTTTCTGTCCCTGAGCGTAGAGTAGGGTCACATCAGTGTTAGGTGGAGGGGTGACATCTGGGCGGGGCAAAGGACGAGCAGTGGGCGGGGTCACTGATGGGAGGCCTGGGTTGGGATTGGATGAAATAAAATAGATTTAACGTATCAATCAGTGACTATACAATAAAGACAAAAGAAAAAAAAACGTATTTCACCTACATGCAGGTTTGACGACGTCATGTGATCGAGTACCGGAGACTTCCCGCCCGTCCTGGTCTACACACCAACAGTAAGTGGTCTCTCCGTAACACTGGACTGGACTGAGAGAACACAGCAATCAAGAGTGAATTGAACTGAATCGATTTAAATTGTAGCGTACAAGTATGACTCAAACCTGAACTCTCCGTCTGGCTCGCACTGAGGCAAATACTGCTGCGGATCCGGTTTCCCACCGTAATGTTCGATCAAACTGGCCCTCCACCGCTCACACACGCTCTCGGGGCGGCTGGTAGGAACTCTGGGCTCTGTAGGTGACACAAGTCCAGTCTAGGCTTGTCACGATAACACATTTTGATGGGTGATTAATTTTCTCTGAAATTATTGCGATAAAAAATAATATTGATAGAAATTTGACAATCAGTAATTATTGTCAAATTTAAGAAAAAATACCCTGATGCATGTTCAATAATCAATAATATTTTTTTTGTTGCTTTTTTTTTTTTTTTTTGAATGTCCAGAGGACCAGACTTAGCTTTTTTAGATTAAGAAAAAATGTTTAATTTGTTTTGCATGTAGTACCTTTTTTCGACCACCTGATGGCAGTATAAGACTGTTTGAACCGAAGGTGTTCAAGGAGTTCACAGGTAAAGGAGGGAGTGTGTCTCTTTAAGGAAAATGAAAGGGAGGCCTGATCCGTAATGTACTTCTGGGTCACACGGATCGCCATCGTTTATGAATAAAAACTGTACTGTACTTAGGAAAGTACGTGCTCTATCGCCACCAATCTTTTTAATGTTTTTAGCTAATTATGCCACTCGTATTTCCGTTCGGATCACCACTGTTTATGAATAAAAACTATATGAATTTATTTCGAAAAGTATGTGCTGTCTGTCTCCACCGATCTTCTTGTAGCTAATTTATGCCACTCATATTTCTGTTAAAATCATTGGTTAAGATGATATGCGATGCATTAGACCTGACCCCCAGCCTGGGCTGAATGAGAAAAACTCTGCAAGATACAGAATTAATTATTTCCATGGTGAAACAGCGCCGCTCAGTGGTGAAGCTGCATATCCTTTTAACCATGATGTAAATATGTCGATGATTTTAACAGAAATACGAGTGGCGAAAATTAGCTACATGAAAATCGGCGGAGATAGAGCACATACTTTTCTGGGCGGCTGTGGCGTAATGGTAATGGCAGTCGTCCCCCGATCGGAAGGTTGGAGGTTCGAATCCCGGTTCCCCACACCATGTGTCGTTGTGTCCCTGGGCAAGACACTTAACCCCGAGTTGCTCCCGGTAGGATTGGAAGGCGCCTTGCATGGCAGTCGCCGCTACCGGTGTATGAATGTCTGTATGAATGGGTGGATGGTTGGTATTGTAAAGCGCTTTGGGGCTCCTCACAGGGGGCTGGAAAGCGCTATATAAATAAGCTCCATTTACCATTTTCTAAGTAAATTAAGACAGTTCTTATTCATAAATGGAATTATACTAGGACATTTTCCTTAATCTAGCATATTCAACGGCGATCCGTGCGACCCGGAAGTATTCCTTTTAGCGCATGCGCAAATGAGCAACACTATGAATCGTGCTTCCGTAAGAGATCGAGGAATGACAAGGCCCCTTGACGTCACATGGGCTGTCTCTCTTCGGTTCGCAAAATGGCAGACGTTCTGTGTGGTTTGAGCTCTTTAGCATAGCATTTTTCAAACAAAGCTTTTGATAAAAAAGACAGTAAACAAGTTCTCAGCTACTTTTTGCAGAGAAAAACTTTTTACTTGAAGGCGCGGGTTTCAACCGTGAATTTTGGAGCTTCGACAAGACGGAGGTTTTTTCCCGAGGTCGGCCTTTTAGCTTAGCTCGTAGCTTAGCCCTTAGCAAAAAGTAGTATATTAAAGTATACTTCAAGTATACTTTTGAGGTACTTATCTGACTTGAAGTATACTTTTTAAGTACTTATCTGAGATATACTAAAATAAGTTTATTTAAGTGTACTATACCTATTTTATACTTTAAAATAAGGCTGTGTACTAATCTGACTTGAAGTATAATTTTTAGGTACTTATCTGAGATATACTAAAAATAAGTTATTTATTTATTTAGTTTATTTTCATACTTTTATACTACGGTACTATGCAAAAACTCAGGACAGTGTTACACTTTTACTATTTTATGCTTGTGTTTATTAAATGTTTTAGTGTTTTAGTGTTTAAATGGTTACTGTTGCACTGAGGGACTGAGAGAAACGCACTTTCAATCCTGTGTATGTCCTGTACATACTGTATTGCAGTTCTGACATTAAAGTTGACTTTGACTTTGACTTAAGTGTACTAAGAGTATACTCATTTTATACTTTAAAATAAGGCTGTGTACTTGAAGTTTAGTTTTTATAAACTACATTAGATACTATTAAGAATAGTATAGTGAAGTATACTTGGCTCATACTCAAAAGTATAAAAGAAGTATACAACTAAGTACAATAAGACGTACATTAATTCAAAAGTTTATTCTTGTACTTTTGTTTTTGCTACTCTTTACTTTTCATGCTGCAAAGTACTAATACATTATTTTAATCCAAGAGAAAGGGAGGAGTCAGTGTACTGAAGTTGAGCTTTTTGTCATCCAGTGTCTTCAATAGAAAGAGACACGAAGAAACGTTAAAGCCGAAAAATGAAAACGAGGGCGATAATTTTCACAGGCCTAGTCCAGTCTGAAGCCCGTGTAAAAGTTTTGTCAAGATCTTGTGTTGACATTTTTAATATTTTCCCACCACTCAGCTCACTGAGTTTATACAGCAGGGAGAGCAGGGCTGCCTTATGAATGGTGTGTGTTAAAAAGGCCACATACACACGTTTTCCCTCAGTCAAAACTGTTTACCAGACTAAAATCCTTTTAATAACTCGCTTTAAAAGGGAGCTCTGTAACTAAAACTCAAACCACTTCAGGTTTCTGCTCGTGTTTATACTGCTCTTTCTCTTCTGGCTATAAATCTCTGAGGTCAGACTCAAACAGACTGAGAAGAGGAGCAGGATGGAGTATTAAAGGAGACACACGGCTTTGGAAATCTGCACAAGAATGCTAAATAATTCTACACGCACAACAATGGGCTTTTAGTGACATGAGTACGAAAACTCCCTTCTGGAGCTCTAAAGCTTTACTAACTTTAAAAACGTTATACAAAGTGCACGTGACTAAAATTGTTGTTTTATTGTGTGAATGTTAATTAGCATTCACTCTACTGCGATCCATTTTCCTTCCACGTTTTCTGGCATCTTTCTTGTTCCACAATTTTTGCGTTGTTTCTACAAATCTTACATCAGAACGTTCAGCTCGTTCAAGAGAAGGGCGTGATGACTTCTGGTATTGGTACAACTTTAGCTTTTTAAAATATTTAGCCTTTTCTGCCACTTTTTTTCTCATAGAAAATGAACTGAGCTCATTTTACATCCTTCAGATCTTTAGATCTAACCTTTTACTGGTCCTGTCACATTTTGTTCTGGTTAGTAGTAGTCCCTTGTTTATCGCGGGGGTTTCTGATCTCAGTCCCCCC
>JBBPBX010046958.1:4030-21471 GCA_038048925.1 Garcialebias charrua | reverse complement strand
ATATACATATATACACAGTATATATATATATATATAATGTATGTATGTATATAAATTGAACCAAGGTGCTCTCTGCTCATTTGCATGAACAGTTTGAACATGTGTGTTTTACAGCTTTAAATATGTATACTGTATAAAGTTCCCTTCTCAGGCCTGTAAGGAGACTCTGCAGCCTCCCCATCTTTAGACGAGTATCTGCAACAACGCCAAGATTTATAACGTTTTAATTTTAAATCACAATTAACCTGTCTGTAAGTCTCACCTTTTAATAACCGGGTTGAATCATTACCGATGGAATCATAATCAGACTTTAATCACGCCTCTCTCTCTCACACGACTCCAGTTTATCAGACATGAGTGTCATTTAATCTATTAAAAATAAATTTAGCCGTTGGCGTGAGAAGCAAAGTTTATGAGGAACTCTCCACAGATTAGTCATGATGACTCTTCAAACCAAAAATGGAAAGGATTTTTTTTTAATAGTGATGGTTGCGACATAATTGTACGTTCGTCTTTTTTTTAAAGAAAATATTACCAAAACATATATTTTATATTTTACTCAATTCAATTCAGTTTATTTATATAGTGCCAAGTCAAAACAGAATTCATCTCAGGGCACTGAACAAAAACATTAATATATAAAAATAATAAGTTAACACTTTTTATCTGAGGAGCCGACTGATTTGAATGTAACTCCATAGCAGAACGCTCATCTTTGAGCAAGCATGAAGGCGACAGCGGAAAGGAAAAACTCCAAAGGTTGTTGTTGAGAATGACCTGAGCTCTTAAAGCACCTGCAATGTCAATTTTTCAGTAATATATATGAATACTTTATGGAAAGATTAATGTATCACTAAAAAATAAAATAAAATTCACTCAACAGTTGAGATTTTTGAATGGGCAGCAACAGGAAGTGATGTCAAAGGGGAACACCTGCATGTAAACAACATGGCTGACAATGCAGATGTTCCTTCAGATTATTTTTGAGTCACTATCAGAGAGAGCCGAAGACGAGTCCAGGGAGTTGTCCTTCTTAGAGAGTTCCCCCTTTGATGTCACTTCCTGTTTCACTTTGGCTTCTCAAAGTTCAAAAGAAAATATTAGTTACGTGACAAAATGGGGTAAAATCATATGTATTATGTTAAATTTCTGAAATATAAAGAGGTTTTTGTCATATTTTTGTACTTGTACTTAAATGTTACAGACACCTTTAAATTTATTTTCTGTTGAGATGGTTTAGATTTTTGTTGCAGTGAACGTTAATTCAAGGCAACAACAGCAGGAAACTTTTTTTTTAATCACCACCTTCACTAAATGGAGTGATTATGGTAACCTTTAAATATGAATATATTTTGAAATCTAGTGGAGTCGCTCCTGAAGTATTTGCACATTTAGTTTTTTTATTCATGTTGCGTGACTTAAAAGTCAAATTTAAACAAAATGTGCTTATTTTTTATTCAAACCAACAAACTGAAAATCACTTCATGCACATGAGCTTACAGCGGGCCAAGGTTACAGTTCCTGTTCGGGGAAACGTCTGGTCCTGTGGGTCTACGGCCCAAATGAGTGTGCACAGATCAACAGCGTAAACAAACAGTGACTCACATGTTGGTCTCACAGGAAGTGAGTGTTGCTTCAGCGCAACATTTACCTCAGAGGGTTAGCAAATTTAATAGAAGCGTGAAAAACAAAATAAAAACAAAGGCAAAAAAAAGAAAGAAGAGAAATCTGATTGGAGGTGATTTTGGCATAATCTATAAAAACAGATTCAGAAAATGTCCTCATTAAATATGAGATTTTACATGATTAAAGATGATTTATTTATTATTTTGTCTAGTTTGATGTATTCTTTAAAGGAATGCATATCACCCTCCACCTCGTTTAAACAGAGATAATGTGTGATCCGTTTGCGCTCAGGGTGTGTGATGGGGTAACTCTCAGCTTTTACTAAAACATGTTTTAGCTCAGTCTGTGTAAAACAGTTATGTTTGTTTTTGAAGTTGATTAGCTGTGGTGGCCATCTTGAACCAGCCAAGAGTTGTTCAGTTGTAAAGGAACACCCCGGGGTCATTTTCATCCACTTTAAGATGCCTGCCTGCACCGTGAAAGGTGGGCAATAGAACTAGCAAAAGAAAAAGCATCGGACGTCTCGTTTAAAAATGATTAATCATCATGAAAGCACTTTATTGTTTAGTTTCAGGTACGTCAATGTTTTATTCAAGGTTATTGTCCGTTACATACCATATATGGATGTATTGCTTATATTTACATTAAAAAGATTAGTCACAGCGGATGATTTATTGCCTTCTTGAAAGGGAATCCCTTTATGAAGTAAAATATTCTAACTAATACAGTCCCTTGCTCTTTCACGTTTTTTCAACGATTGTCAACTTTAATATTACTAACGTGACTGGGATGTACGGATAAAAAAAAAAAGAAAAAAGAAAAAATACTTCAGACAGGCGCCACCATTTTGTAGTTTTCTTTCAATAAGCCTATACTGTACAGTACTGTAAGGCCAGCCAAAGAACTACACTACCCTGAAGGCAACAGTGCTTCCGGACGCTGTTTTCTGCCAAAATGGAGGAAAAGTTTTGATATGATCCGAACCTGACTAAAAAGTTTGTTCCTTATTCATAGTGACTTTGGCGCTTAGTGGATGCAGAGAGCTGTACCAAGCAGGAATTGGACCAGGACTACTTCCAGCCTCATCGGTCCATCTGAGTGCTGCTTGCCAGCCCATGAAGACTCTCAAAAGTGTCTTGGTGCTCAACGACAGCCGATCACCAAGGCTGGTGAGTACCCATATACAATGTTTTAGTACTGTACAGTACATATACGTATGTTGTTAAAATGACGTAGGTTTAAGAGCTTAGAAAATTGCAAGAGTGCTAGAAGAGTTCATAAAGCCTTAATACAGTACTGTATATATATATACAGTAAATACTAAAATAAATATATCGTTCCTACTTCGTGGTTTTTCACCTGTTGCGGGGTGTGTGGAGCGTAAAGCCTCGGATATAGTCGCGCTTTGGTCCGCAAGCTGGAGCGCACGTGCTGCGCGCGCACTTTGCATGCGTTTATAGTGTGGCACGGCAGCGCTTGGCAAAGTGCTGTTCTTTTACTGACCAGCAGGTGGCAGTACCCTCTAAAACCTGTGCATATGTTGCAAGAAAGGGTGTAGAAGAAGAAATCTACCGTAGAAGAAGAACTGTTTGAAATCACACAACAAAAACAAATAGCTTTCCGCTCGCGTGCTGAACTGTTGTCTTTATTTGCGGCTTTAATGCATGGAGTCAGCGGAGGAGAAAGCGATCACGTGACTTTTGGCGAAAAAACAAAAGAAAAGTCCGACTCCAGATCAGGAATGAAGGAGAATTTATACATTTTGTGTCACAAAACATTCCTCCATGCGTCGCGACGCCGTTTCCACGACCACAGCGGCGCAGACAGCTGCAGAATCTGGCGTGAAGGCTGTCGGTGAGGTCCACACCCGACCTGTCAATCAATTCGGCGCGCGCGCTAGGCTTGCGGAGCTTCAAAATCTGGGAGGTGCACGACCACGCGCGAAACCAACGCGCTGGCCAAAGCGCGGGGGCGGGGACTTCGCGATTGCGTTACTTTGGCTGCGCGCCCTATGCGACGTGTCAACTATATCCTAGGCTTAAGCCCGAGATACACTCGAGCGTCCTCACGGTACGCCTATACGCAGCGTACGTACGTCAAGGCAAAAGCGTAGCCCCGCATAGCCCCTCAGGGCATGTACGCGCAAAGCTTTTTTTTACGTCCACGTGCGCGATACGCGGTGTCTGACCATAAACTTCCCCGGCGCCGGACTGTTTTGTATGTTACACAAATGAAATAAATTCCCCTTCTTTATCGCTGATCGGGCCTTTTCTTTTGTTTTTTTGCCTAAAGTCAAGTAATCACTTCTTCCTCCGTTCACTCCATGAATGAAATGAATGAATTCAGGTCCTACCTGGGTGCGCGATGTTTTAAATATCCCTGGTGGGCTGTGTGCTGCAGGAAAAGCACTCCCTGTTATTATTTTTATTTCTGAGAGAACTTTTTATAACATATATAGTAGAAACACCGCATGAACACCGCCGCGGTCTTCAAGGAGCTACATGAGCTGACTGAGAAAGCTGTCTGTCAATCATTTCAGTAGGCGTGTCAGCAAGTGACCAATCAGCGAGCTCAGTTGAGTCCCCTCCGTGCACAGCTGCTCATATTACAACAAGGAGAACGCGAGCGTTTGAAAGCTGATAGTTTATGAAGTATAGCAGCAAAACACATGCGCACAAAATGCGCGCGTAGAGTGGCGTACCTGAGGACGCTCAAGTGTATCTCGGCCTTTAACCCCCGTGATAATCGAGGAACTACTGTAATCTTTGTCTTTGAGCTAAGGGTCAAACTGTAGGGGTCAGTGTTGCCAGATTGGGCAGTTTACCACACAATTGGGCAGTTTTCATTCTGAATTTGCAAGTAAAACTTGCTTTGGGCAGGTGGGGATAATTTGGATGGATTTGGAGTCAGACTGGCGGTTTTTGAGTTAACCTATTAATAAAACACATTTCAACCAAGCGTTCATCATTATTGGTTCATACCCATGACCTTTCTCCAACACTGATTAGCTATCGTCATCTGCCAGGGCGTTGACAACAGAACTGGTGAGGCGGTGCCATAAATTATGAAAGTTTTAGCAGCAGGTAGATCTGGTGAGATAAACCTAGTAGGAAGATGCTGAAGTGGGGAAAATATAAGAAGAGTTGCAGAAAAGAGTGGGAAAGTGACAATGATCTTAAATCCAACAGCCAGCAATCTACCGGGTAATCAGCATTAAAGGTAAGGATTCAAAATCAACCATAGTAAATTTAATTCAGTTATGTAGAAATAAGCTTAGCGTATTTGTGTATGCGCACTGACTGTAGTTTGTGTCTTCTAAATGTGAAAAGAGGAGCAGTATATGTGGTTGCTTTGAATCCTTCTGCAAACACGTTAGTATGTGATGTGTCACGTGTAGAGTTGCACGATTAATCGCATTTGCGATTATCTCGCGATATGTTAAAACGCGATTCACTAATCGCACGGGCTGCGATTTGACTGGTCACGTGACTTGGGAGTGAGCCGACTGGCTGCGCGCAGCTCTGAGCGGAGCAAAACAGAGCAGAGCAGGGAGGAGGAGACCGTGCGCTCCAACACAGTTGCTTCAGGCTCGACAGAAGTCATAAAAGTTATAAATTCAGGTAAGTTAGCCCATGTAAACGTGTATCTGAGCTTAGAGGCTGAAACACCGAGACCGCGGGAGATAAACAGAGCGCGAGCTGGTCATGTGACCGGGTCTGTTTTGACGGTGCCCGGTTAGCAGCTAGCTCAACAAGCTAACGTTCTGCGTGAAAAAGCGCATTAATTATCTGATAAAAAAAAAAAACAGTTGTGTCGTTAGTGATATGAATTAATACAGAACCAGTAAAAATAATCGCATTTTAAATCGCAATCGCAATTTATAGAAAAAAAAATCGCGATTAGATTATTTTCCTAAATCGTTCAGCCCTAGTCACGTGACACTCACTGGATCTGACGTTGATGGGTCAGAGTCGTTTATGGAGAACAACTCGGGGCAGATTTTGTTGGATTGTTGCGTTTTGCCACATAATGTGAAATTATCTTGGCTTGTACTGATGTGCGTTCGTGTTCAAACAGTAAATATAACAGTATATTGATTGGGTGGGTTTTTGTGTGATGTGGCGGTTTTTAACAGATTTTCGAGCTGGAAAATCTCGACTATCTGGCAACACTCGTAAATGGTAAATGGTAAATGGAGCTTATTTATATAGCGCTTTCCAGCCCCCTGTGAGGAGCCCCAAAGCCTTTACAATACCAGCCATCCACCCATTCATTCAGACATTCATACACCGGTAGTGGTAGCCTGCCTTGCAAGGCGCCATCCAGACCTACCGGGAGCAACTCGGGGTTAAGTGTCTTGCCCAGGGACACAACGACACATGGTGGGCGGATGCGGGATTCGAACCTCCAACCTTCCGATCAGGGTCGACTGCCATTACCACTACACCACGGCCGCCCCACTCGTAGGGGTAGAGATAAAACCAGGACAGCTTGAGAGTGGTGAAGGCGGGTGGTAATGTGGCAAGACTCACCCTTCTATCAAACTGTTTTAACAAGCACCTTAAATTGAGTGTTACACTAAAAAATCTAACTTCAAGTGAAAAGTTTTTCCAACCATCAATCCATCCATTCATTCATTCATTCATCCATCCATTATCTTTTTCCCGATTCTTCCATTTTGGGTCACGGGGGTCGCCGATGCCCATGTCCAGCAATCACTGTGCGAGGGGCGGGTACACCCTGGACGGGTCGCAAGTCCATCTATCACAGGGCCCAAAATTTTTCCAATAATAATAATAATTTTAAAAAGTAACATGCAACTTTAAAATGTCTTAACGTGATTTTGATGCGTTACTTCGGAAGAGTCTCATTTTGTGGGGGAATGAACCCCTTTATATAACGCTAGGGTCCAGGGGTCACTTGGAATCCAGCCAGACTGAAGATTGTCAGGCGACGTTAGCTCTTCACAGCTGGATCAGCACACTTGGTTTCTTGTGAGAATCTGAACACCAGTGTGCAGCAGAATAAAGTAAAATATCTTGGTGGTTAAACTAAATTAGGGCTATCTCAATAATAAAGACATCGCTACCCTCACAATCAAAAAAGGCGTTCAATACAGGATCAACTGGACTTTATTTGTTGCAGAAAACGTTTCGACTTCTGTCCAGAAGTCTTTTTCAATACCCTCACAATCAAATACAAGAACCACTAAACTTCGTAAACAAACCCAGATAAGTAGCAGTTACTGTATTTCCTCAGAACAGATGTGTATTTCCCCGAGGGCGACGGTTAAGATGCAGTTTCGTCCGTCTGCTTGAGTCGAGGCGGTTCTTTAGGCAAAGGTGCTCGGCGGTGATTCCACGTCACGGCGGTAATGGGCAAATGAAAAACTACAGCAGAAACAGGAGTTCTTGCAAACATCTTCAGGCTCCGGGGTGGAATCACACCCATGGGCAGAAAGAATGAGCCTGTGCAAGTGAGCAAGCGCTCGGCTAAAATTTCAACTGATTTATTGTGCGCATAGTGAAAAATAATATATCCCTCATAAATATCTGCCGGGTAGATTCGGTGCGTGCTATGTGATGATATTACCAGGTAATAAACGGTTGGCATCCTGCAGCACAGCACGGTTTGCCTAACCCATTCCACATCTTGTGGTTTCCCCAAGCTCATTTTATACCGAAGCACTTAAAAACAGTGACAAGCCATAATTCAACACTTTCTGCCGCCAAAAGCCGTAACGCTGCTGGAGTGAAAAAGGTGGAGACGGAGCTGAGGAGGGGGCAAAAGAAAAGGAGGTAGAATGTGCAAATTAAGGAGGGAAAGAGGGTGTGGGCACGTGTGTTTGCTTCATTTGTTTTACATCCCAATTCTTTTGTTACGAGTCATTGCCTGAAGCCGAACAGATGACTTTGAATGGAACTATTAGTGAAACATGGAGGGTGAAAGGAATAATTCAAATTAAAGTGTTGCTTGCTAGCCGCTTACTTCCTCTCCATCTGCATAATTACCATAAAGACACCAAGTCCTTGTGTTTGTGTGTGTGCTTCGAGTAAGTGAGGTCACCGAAGCTTACTTCCATTTCCAAAGGTTATAAACACCGAGTGTCACCATTATTCATTATAAAGAATTAGTGCAGATGAGCTGGGAAACAAATGTGTCTCCAGACCCAGAAACCACCCAGTTTCATTTTATTTGGTGCCATTTTTATGCACATGCACAGGTATTCCAGGTTGTTCTGTAATTACATGTTGGTGGCGTTTCTTTAAGATGGAGGATATAAAGCTGGGGTCTGTTGCTGTGTGGGTCTAAAACTTTTAACAAATACTTAAAACCAATGCACTCCTCATGGAGCGATGTCGAGTAGAGCTGAGAAGGGAAACGGTAATGCTGCATTCTGGGATATCAAAACAACAATGACCATCATATCACTTTGAATGGTGTTCTTGAATCTTTGTTGCAAAGAATATGCACAAATAGGTTGAAACAGAATTGTTATGTTTGTATCATCAATACAAATGAAGAACTTGAGACATGACTTGTTGATTCTATAGCCTTAATACCGTATTTTCCGGCCGATAAGTAGCACCGTCCTACAAGTCGCATTGTCCAATTATGTCCAATAAATTGAAAAAAATCCATAAACATGTCGCACCAACGTATAAGTCACATTGTCCAATTATGTCCAATAAATTGGAAAAATCCATAAACATGTTGCACCGCCGTATAAGTCGCATCTATTATGCGTCACCGCTGACGCGTCGCATATGTTACGTGTCACCGTTGACAACCCGAAATGTGGGCCGGAGTTTTGCCCTGCTGCAAATGGCTGCCACAGGTGCGTGCACTGAAAGACTTTAACAAGATTAACACAGTAAAAACAAATATTTGTTTGCTGAAAATTATAGCAAAGATATGTCTTAGCTTAACCTTTCCTTAATAAATGCATGTAATTGTCAAATCAGCTGAATTTAAAAAGTAGTTTCGCTAGGTGCATCCACGCGGGTGGGACCGCTGCATTTTCTTTAAAAATTAGCAAGATAAACACTTTAAAAAATTTGTTAGCTGACATTATAGCAAAAGTGTTTCTGAGCTTAACCGTTCCTTAATAAATTCACGTAATGGTTAAATCTGCTGGATTTAAATTGTTTCGCTTTGACGTCTTCCAAACGGTCACGCGCGCTGCAAAAATAAATTATAAATAAATCGAATTTTAGCTCAAAAATCTCCTACAGCTAAAAGTTTGTAAATGTCCACCCAGTATTTACTTTCTGTAAGTTTGATCAAAATCTGTCATGTGGTTCTTGAGCTATTTTACAAAATAGTACCCGTTAAAACACGGAGCTAACGCTAACCCATCTACAGTGATAAAAAAATCGAATTTTATCTCAAACATCTCATACAGCTAAAAGTTTGTAAATGTCCACCCAATAATTTCATTCATTCATTCATTCAACCTTTATTTAGTCAGGTAAATCTTTTGAACCTCATGGGCTCATTTACGAAAGCGACCTGCTAAAACTAAAGAACAATGAACAGCAGTGGTAGAATTTCCTTAAACAATAAACAAACAAACAATAAACAATAGAAAACAAAAGAGAGAAAAAAACAAAAGTTTTTTTTTTTTTTAACAAAGTATCAAAAAACTAGCAAAACATTATAAGGTAGACGTATAAAATCAAAGACAGGAACAAATCTGCATTGGTTTTTGCCAGGATTCCAACAGATTCTGAAAACCATTTAGAGAAGTCAAGGTCGAGAGCTTCAGATCTTTTTGTAAGATATTCCATGAAGCAGGAGCGGAGTAGGAGAAGGCCCTTTTTCCAAGTTCAGTCCTCACTGACGGAACACTGCTGGTAATCATGTCCTGAGAGCGTCCTAATGTCCTAATTACTTTGTGTAAGTTTGATCAAAATCTGTCATGTGGTTCTTGAGCTATTTTGCAAAATAGTACCCGTTAAAACACGGAGCTAACGCTAACCCATCTACAGTGATAACAAATCGAATTTTATCTCAAACATCTCATACAGCTAACAGTTTGTAAATGTCCATCTAGTGATACCGGTCGATAGCTGGAAACGGTCGGTGGACTCTCTGGAAGTGTCAGAGCTCCAGAGAGCAGAAGGCCGTGCTGCGACAGAGTGAGTCCGACCAGAGGAGGCTGCCGTCGTACACATGCGGTGGGAACGGTCGGTGGACCCTAGCGGCCGAAAGTGGTACTGCACCATTTTTTTTGCCAAAATGAAAAACGGTCATATCCTAGTCAAAAATTGGTCTAAAAATATGGGAAAAAATCCATAAATATGTCGCTTCGCCCTATAAGTCGCAGGGCATGCAAATTAGGCAAAAAGGTGTCACTTATACACCAGAAAATACGGTATTTTTTTTTTGTCAAAGCTGCTATTTAAATGACTTTGCTTTATGATGCAATTGCACAAATTACCGTAATTGCTGATCTACAGAACGCACCTGACTGTAAGCTGTGCATACTAAATTTAAAATAAAACACAATTTTGTACATAAATAGGCCATTCCGGTGTATTAGCCGTGGGTGTCCACAATTCAATATAAAATCTGCTCCTGGTTTTCTGTGCAGCTTTTGTTGTAGTACAATAATCAACCACCAGATGACGGTTCATAGACTTGGGCTTGTTTTCAACCAGTGTTGCCAGGTGAGAAAGGTAGGATTATCGTACTAGAGACATAACATTATCGTATTTTGAGGGAAATTATCGTACACCCGTCATAACCAAAATAACAAGTATGCACTATAGTCACTCTCTTGTTGAATAGCGTCTAACAGGCACTCACAGCTTTGTGGCGTCAGTACGGGTGGGAACCATAAACATTAATACATATTAATGTCTGTGGTGGGAACTAATGAGCCCCCCCTTCTTCTTCTTGTTTTATGGCGGTTGGCAGACCAACTGTAAGGTGCATTACCACCGCTCATTGAGCTGGAGTGTGGACAGGAGATAAACAGGAAAAAAACAAACAAACTAATTCTGCAAAATGTATTTAATAACTCAACTAAATTCTCTCTATTAAGTTTGTATTTTTCAAGAAAATAATAACATGATCTTTAACTTTACTGATATCACTACTAAAACCATCCATAATTGTAAATTTAATATTCATTTTATTTATTTATTTTTGGAAATGCATTCTTTCTGTTTCATTCCCTGGACATTCCATAAAGACATGTTGAACCGTTTCAGGGAAATTGCTGGTGCACATGTCATATAAAAGTCCTGTTGCATGCTTTCCAATTATTTTAAGAGATTTATTAAGGCCCGTGTGTCCTATTCTAATTCATTCATTCATTCATTCATTCAACCTTTATTTATACAGGCTATCCTCGTTGAGCCACGGGGACTCATTTACAAGAGGGACCTGTTTCACTCACACCCAGGGTCAATTTTAGAGTTACCAATCAGCCTAACATGCATGTTTTTGGACTGTGGGAGGAAACCGGAGCACCCGGAGAAAACCCACGCATGCACGGAGAGAACATGCAAACTCCACCCAGAAAGGCTCCCGGACCGGGATTTGAACCTTGGACCTTCTCGCTGAGAGGCAGCAGCTCTACCAGTTGCGCCACCGTGCTGCCCTAATGTGAGTAAGTTCCTGTTTCTTCCTGCTTTCCTTGTACTGTATATCCTACATTTTATGAATGTGTAAATGTCTTCCTGTATCAGTAACTTTACATAAATGTTCACTCATTTTCATCACTTCTTCCAGACAGGTGTCACACGGCTCTGCTTCTTATTTTATAACTCATGGGGTGGGCGCAGTGGACTGTTCAGCCAATCATGGCCGTTGTTCTGAGGCAAACGCATGCACGCCACTCGAAGGTCACATTTAGAAAAGCACGATTGGCTGGAATTTCCAGATGCCTTCAGGGTTCACAAAAAAACAGTTGTGACAGGCTGATGGCAACCGATTACAACTACATATTCAAGGAATGGTCAAATTATCGTATTTTTTGCCTTTTTCGGGATTATTGATCGTACATCGTACAGAGGGCAAAATTGTCGTGCAAAAACAATAATTATCATACACCTGGCAACACTGTCTTCAACCCATCGTCACAAGTCTTCATGATGCTTCACTCTCTGACTCGTGGTTACTGTTACCTTTTACTGTATTTACCATTGTAATCTACTACGGTAAATAATCATTCACCCTACAGAATAAACACAAAAGCTTTCTAAGCGTACCACAGCACCGGTTATCACTGGGCAGAACAGTGCTGAACACCTACGTAACCGAAATTATATAACTTTAACACACCGGTAAATTTTACCCACAATCCCTATCGAGGTCTTGTGACCGGGAATCATATAGCATTGGTAATAGTACCAGTAAAATACAGTAAATATTCATTAGTGTCCTTGGGTGTCCTGAAAGGCGCTTTTAAATAAAATGATTATTATTATTATTATTAAATTACTACAATTGATTTTTTATTGTTCAACACTTGTTACAGCTGCTGTTTTTTAATGTACGTTCTAAATAAATTTGATGTGACTCCTGTTCCGCGGAGCCCATATGACTCATGAGTCACATGACCCACAGAGAGGGGGAAACCGCCCACCTCCTGTTCTCTTGCCGAGCGCTTGTAACATGATTAAAAAAAAGGATTTTTAAGCTCAATCATCCATGATATTTACGTACGCAGCTTTTTATTTTTTTTTTACATTTATTTAAGTATGTACTAGTCTTGACTGACAGTGACTGCTTTAAAAATAATGGGTTGCATTTATCAGAAATAAAGCGAGGAACTCTGCTGCTCCTCCACATCAAAAGGATTCAGTTGAGGTGGTTCAGGCATCCAAGTACGGTACTATGCCTAATGGGCACAACCCACTGAGAGTTACAGTACCCCCCGGTGTATGTACTCTCCAACCTGGGAACACTTCAGGATCTCCCAGGAGGAACTGGAAAGTGTTGCTGAGGAGACGGTAAAAACACGGCAAACCATTCAAGACCGACTTTAACATTAAAAGAGAATTCAAGAAAGACTTAATTATAAAAACGCACAACCTCAGTGGTTTAAACTGTAAAGTTGGAAACAAAAGTGCTCTACAGCAGAAACATGAAGAACAACCGCCCTGAAAATGAACGCAGCAGGGAAGATATGAAATAATGTATGCACCAGTCAACCTTTAGTTATTGAATAAAGGTTAATTAAATATGCACAGATGGATTTTACTTGTGCGTCTCAGCTCAGCAGATGCATTCCAGAAAAAAAAAAACATCTACCGTTATTAAAACTGCAGGGTCGACACCAGGAGCCACAGGAACCGAACAAAGTCCAAGTCCAAAGGAAAGAAAAGTGCTCCAGTATCTCAAAACAAATCTATACACGTGATAAAGTGATGAGGACACAGTCCCCTATAGTTTGACATCCAGAGTCAGTTTAATGAAAACCTGTTTTGATCGACAGCAGTGTATTACTGTGTGTGACTGAGCTGTTGCTTTGAGTTTGATACACGAGAAAATAAGACGAGGATCTTCTGTCCTCCAGACAAAAACCTTTCAGAGTCAGCCCTGCGTCACACAGAAACAACAGATCTTATTTTGGGCTCGAGGTGAAAAAACAAAATGAAACCAAAAGCGGCTGAAAATGGGACAAATTCACAGCACAAGGTACAAAAAAAACCCAATGTCTGGATTATATAGAAAACACAAAAAGTTCTTTAGAATGACCACGAAAAAAAAAAAACCTTAAAATCCTATTCTGCAAAACTGAGTTATAAACAAGAAAGTTCATGCTCAGTAATCCAGGTATCAAATCCGATAATTCTCAATCAGGTCAGGACAGAAACTGTCCAGATGACCTGATTGAGAATTATCGGATGAGTTATAAACATTTAACATTAAAAGAGAGGTGCCTCCCACGGGGAGGAGGCCCAGGGGAAGACCCAGGACGCGCTGGAGGGACTATGTTTCTCGGCTGGCCTGGGAACGCCTTGGGATTCCCCCAGAGGAGCTGCTCCAAGTGGCTGGGGAGAGGGAAGTCTGGGCCTCCCTACTTAGGCTGCTACCCCCACGACCCGACCCCGGATAAGTGGAAGAAAATGGATGGATGGATGGATGGATGGAGTTATAAACAGTTTTAATTCAATTCAATTTAAAAGTACTTAATTAATCCCAAAAATAAATTAAATGTTATTACTCGTTATTGTCGTTTCATTAAGAGATGTTATAGATTGTGAAGGCTGTAGGCATGAAGGATCTCTTGTAAAGGTTCGTCCCACAACAGATCAGAAGAAACTGGCCGCAGATGCCGTCCAATCTTTAAATTGTCTTCATCTTTAAATCACTTCTTGGTCTGCTGTCCTCATACATCTCCTCCTACATGTCTTTGCGTGAGTGCAGCTACAGCGTGCACTCTCAGGACATGATTATCTGCAGTGTTCAGTCAGTGAGGACTGAACTTGGCAAAAGGGCCTTCTCCTACTCCGCTCCTGTTTCCTGGAATATCTTACAAAAAGATCTGAAGATCTCGACCTTGATTTCTTTAAATGGCTTTAAGAACCTGTTGGAATCCTGGCAAAAGCAATGCAGACATGTTTCTGTTTTTGATTTTCTACATCTACCTTATAATCTGTCTGTTTTGCTACTTTGATATCTTTGTTTTAATAAAAAAAATCTGTATTTCTCTCTTTTGTTTGTCTATTGTTGATGCCTCTTGGTTCCTCCGAGCAGCAGGACCACCCAAATGCAGGGCACAACTCCTCCCAGAGCCGTCTCAAGAACCTGAGCGGAGGCCACTCCTCCCAGCAGCCTGCAGAGCTCCTCGTCTCTGCAGACAGCCGGCTGCAGGTGTCGGGGGGCGATCTGGTCCTTCTGCTGTCACGAGCTGCGTTTCCTGCCAGCTCCAGGATCTCAGTGGTCAGGCACTCAAAAACAGCCGGCAAGGAGACGGGAATGCATCCACGGCACCTCCTTTTCAACACGTTTGAGAATTGGGGTTGTAGCTGAGATATTATTTGCATTATATTATTATTATTCCTTTTTAAGCTTTTAAGTGTGCTGTAATGAATTAGCTCTGGTGGCCCTTTTGAATCAGGTTGACTCCAAAAGTTATTCAGCTGAACGTCTGAAGATCAACATTTTTTCCAACTGGTTTATGAGATATATTGCTAACAGAGACAGTTGACTCCATCGTTAATGCCAAGCTCTTGTGTGGTCTTCTAGCTCGCAGTTTGTTTTGGGATGACTCTCAGCTACTTCCACAGTACATTTTAGCTCTGTATCTGTACAACAGATCTCTTTTACTTTTACTTTTACTATTTTATGCTTATGTTTATTAAATGTTTTAGTGTTTAGTGTTTAGATGTTTACTGTTGCACCGAGGGACTGAGAGAAACGCAATTTCAATCCTGTGTATGTCCTGTACATATTGCAGTTCTGACAATAAAGTTGTCTTTGACTTTTTGGTTTGTCACCGTCAGCCACTTTAACTTTAAAGTCACCTCGAGTTAAACTAAAAGCTTTCTTAGACTCCTAAAAAACCATCTGGTGGTTTGAGAAATATTTGGCTAACAGTCAAACATACACACACAAACAGATCTGCCTTTCACGACAGCAAGAAAAATAAAAAATGTACATTTTAAAACAAGGTCTGGACAAAGCGATTTAAAATGTGTCGACTTAAATGATGCATTTACATTTGTAAATCGTTTTGTGTTTTGAACTGCCTGTTGAACGCTCACACTTCAGCATCTCATTACCCGGAGTTTTGCTGAATCACAAACACTTTTGCATGTTTCTGCACAGAATGTGTTCAGGTTTTATTCAAAGCTGAATTTGGGCTCCTCAGCAACAGGCCGAAGGCTCCGCATCGAGTGCAGAGTAAACATCATTACTCGGTGTTTATTAATTTACAGAAGCGCAGCTGCAGGTATGAACTTCAGTGGAACAATAAATCACGGAGTCAGCCAGCAGCGGGAAACGCTCGGCGTCCCTCATTAGCTGCTGCAGCAGCTGGCAGACAGCTGCTGGACCGGGGCCAGGCCGGGCTGGGGTCAGTCTGGACCAGAACCAACAGCCAGATTCACGTCAGGAATCACCCTGAAGCAAAGTGACGCAGGTCAGGGGCAAAGGAGAAGAATGGAGGCCAGAATCAGACCAAACGGACAGAAGCAGGAATAAAAAACAAGACAGACAAAAAAGAAAAGATGACGAAAAAACAATAAAAACAAAAAGAAAAGATGACGAAAAAAGCTCAGTGAAGATGGGGATAATGTAATTTCCGGTTCTGATAAATGTGAGGAAAAAAGAACAGCTTAACATTCATAGCTGCCATAAGACAGAGAAGTGGGGCGAGTGAAGATCAGTCACCTGAAACAGTGAAAACACCTTCCTGCTAGAAATTTGCTATATTTTTTTTCATTCAACCTTTATTTATACAGGTTAGTCTCATTGAGCCACAAGGACTCATGCAAGAGAGACCTGCCGTGGTTTGAATAAGCACTAATGAGCACAAAAAAATAGGAAATTAGCAACAACAATAAAAAGCTGAGAAGTAGCTAAAAAGACAGAAAGAAGCTTATACTATCAGAAGGACATAGAACGACCTGAGAAGAGTTCCAAAAATGTGCAATTGAAAATGCTAAATTTGTCACAAAAACAGCAAAAATGTAGCTGAAATAGCTGAAAAAAGCTGAAAGGAGCACAACAAGCTGAAATTTGTAGAAATAAATAAATTAGGCTGAAAGTCAAGTCAAGTCAACTTTATTTGTAGAGCACATTTAAAACAGAAACTGTTATCAAAGTGCTTAACAACGACAACAATGGGAGTCAAATGAATTTAAAAAATACCAAACACTAATAATGATGATACTGAAGAATTAATAAAATAATTTAAAACGTAGAAGCACAGAACAAAAAACAAACCAAAAAACAAATGAAAACACCAGATCAACTCACACTGTGTGAAATGCCTGCGAGAACAGATGAGTTCTTAGCAGAGATTTGAACTGAGGAAGGGAGGTGGCCTGTCTGTAACAGAAATGACCATGAAAAGCTTGAATTTATCTGAAAACGGCTGAAATTAGCTAAACATGCTAAAAGGGTAGCTGGAAAGGTAGAACAAGCTTAAATTAGCAGAACGCAAAGAACACGTTTGCCCAATTAGGCTGAAAGAAGAAGAAATGAGCACAAAAAAAGAAGGAAAAAAAATGGAAGCAATAGCCGTGTTTCCATCAAGGTTTCTAGATGCGCATTTTGAAGTATCGCAGCAGAAAAGGTGAATGGAAACAGCAAGATTCAAATTTACATCCTCAAATTCGCCAAAAAGTTGATACGCTCGCTTGAGGTGGTTTTTGGGGACTTCGAATCAGAGCTGATGCGCAAAACGACAGATGGAAACAGATTTGCCGACTCAGTTCTGCCGTAGCGAACATTCACGTCACGTGACTGTCAGCTGTTTCCGCTCCGGACAACATGTAACATCGCTAAAACTAGTTGGCATGACAGAATAAATACAACTTGCCCGATAGCAACACATACCTGAAATATTCTCTCCATTTTGCCGAGATGTGTGGTCGGGTTCTGTTTTCAACCGCTACTTCCTGTTTACTGTAGACATGCGTAACGCTGACGTCTGACGTAATGCCGCTTTGCGTGGCCTGGTAGATGCGCTTCAAGCCAGTTGATGGAAACACTTCTGCTTCGCATTAATTTTTATTTACATTTTTGCGAATTTTCAAAAATTCACTCAAAATTCGTATTGAAAATAGATGGAAACACGGTTAATGACTTGACCCCGATTTGGAACGTCTTCCAGAAGAGGTGGGCCCCCG
>JBBPBX010046956.1:0-17047 GCA_038048925.1 Garcialebias charrua | reverse complement strand
ATATATATATGTGTGTGTGTGTGTGTGTGTGTGTGTGTGTGTGTGTGTGTACAAACACACACATGCACGCACGCACACACACAAACAATACCCCTAACTCCTGTAAACATACATGTACTGTATACTGTGTTTATATGTTCATCAATGTGATTAATAAAAATCAGTTAAATGTGATCATTAGTGCTCTTTATTCAGAAAATCAACACGTCACATTTCAGCAACTGATTATTATAGACACAAATTAAATGGTCAATATGAATATTTCTATGTTCATCACCACAGTAATAGTTACATTGTAAACACTCAAAATATTGTTGGTTTAGTGTTTACCTATAACCTAAAAATTTAAGGAATAAACATTTTTAATAATCACTTTAAAAGTTATAAATGTTGTCTTCTTTGGTGCCTGTTTGTTTTCCAAATATATTAGGGTGTTTTATGAAGTTCAATCCATTTCTTTCTATCAGTTGACCGGCAGTTCTGCCACATCCAATATGGCGGCCGCTCCGACGTACCGCTGCAGCGGTCAGCCCACTCAACGAGGTGTCCACTAAAACTGCCTCACCACCAGTTCTCTGTGATCACCCTGGCAGATGACAATAGCCAATCAGTGATGGAGAAATGTCAGAGGAGCTTTGCTATGAAATAATGATGAATGATTGTTTGAAATGTGTTTAATAGTTTAACTCAAAAACCGCCGATCTGACTCCAAATCCACCCAAATTATACCCACCACCCAAAGTAATTTTTACCCGCAAAATAGAGAATGAAAACCGCCCAATTGGTGGTAAACTGCCCAATCTGGCAACACTGATTTTAGCAACGCTGCACATTTTTTACTTAACCAGAAAATATTTATTCCATCCTGCCACTAAAAATGGTAAATGGACTGTACTTGTACAGCACTTCTCTATCTTATGAAGATATTCAATGCACTTTACACTACAATCTGTGCCCTCATTTACCCATTCGTACAGCACTCTACTAGATCTGTACAAAGAATAATCAGTGCTTTATCACATTCATGCACTGATGGGACACACATCGGAGGCAATGAGGGGTTTAATGTCTTGCCCAGGGACACTTCGACTGCTCTAAACACTCATCCACAGCTGCCAAAAACAAAAGGGTGATAATTTTTTGCTTATGTATGTGTGCCTGTTAGCAAAAACTCTAATGAAACACTGGATGGAATTCATTAAATATACATGCTATACCACTGTAACTCATTACCTTTTGGAGTCAACACAGTTCAAGATGGCTTCCATGGCTAAATGACCACACACAAATGTAGTTGTAACTCAGTCAGTTTTATAAATATTGAGCTAAAACCTGGTTGTAGCTGAGAGTTATCCCCAACACATACTTTGAGCCATGCCTGTGTGGAGAGAAGTGTTTGATTTCTCCAGATGAAGCTCCAAATAAATTTACTTTGGTCTCACCATAAACTCAGGACACAGCGTGTCCTCATTCTGACAGTGTCCTTTTCAAAACGGCTCAATCCAAAGTCCATCTTGTTCTGGAGTCTGGTCTTGGGGGCAACAGCTTGAGGTCCAGACATCTTTTTTTCCATCCACCTTTTACAGCTCTTCAGGGAGGACAAAGCATTCTCAGGCCAGTCTCTTCAGTGTGCCTGGAGTCTTCTACGTGGTCTCCTCCCAGTTGGACATGTCTGGAGGGAGACATCCAGGCTCCATCCTTACCAGATAAACCACCTCAACTGGCTCCTCTCAATGAGAAGGAGCAGTGTCACCACTCCGAATTTCTCCTGGAGAAATGAACTTCTCACCCTATCTCTGAGGGAGAGTCCAGAAAACTCATTTAGACAATCTGTATCAGCGATTTTGTTCTTTAGGTCACTACCCAAAGTTTGTGATCATAGGTGGGGGTAGGAACGTAGACCGACCAGTAAACACAGAGCTTCGTCTTACAGCTCAGCTCCCACTTCACCACAACAAACTGGCACAGTGTTGCAATACTGCCGATGCTGCGCCTATCCATCTGTTTATCCCCCACTCCGTTCTTCCCACACTCGTGATGAACAAAACCCCAAGACACTTGAACTCCTCCACTTGAGGCAGAACCTCACACCCAACCTGAAGAGGACAACCCACACTTTTCCGAATGAAGATCTCAGCTTTTCCAGTTTCTGGTCCTCAACGCTGTCTGCTTCATACTCGGCTGTGAACTGCTCCAGTGAGAGCTGAAGATCACAACACAATGACGCCAACAGGACCACATCTTCCACAAGTATCAGAGAAGGAATCCTGAGGTCACCAAACTGGATTTCTTTAACCCCCTGGCTGCACTGAGAAATTCTGTCCATTAAAGTTATGAACAGGATCGATAACAACAGGCAGCCCTGGTGGCGTCTAACTCCCACCCTGAAGGGGTCCGACTTACTGCCGGTAATGCGGGCCGAACTCTCGCACCACTTGTATAGGGACCGAACAGTCTGTAGCACCCAGCCCCCAATCCCATACTCACGGAGCACCCCATAGTGTATCCCAAGGAATAAGGTCAAACGCCTTCTCAGAGTCCACAAAACACATGTAGACTGGATGGGCAAACTCCCACGATCCTACTAGGACCCTGGCAAAGGTAACGAATACTCCCTTTCCTGTCTGATTTACCTTGTTAGTTTTGTATTTTTGCTTTGTATGTTGAAACGAACATATTTCTATGATCAATGCACAAACTCAGGTGTCACATTGATTTCCTGAATATAAAACCAACGTGCCATGCAGGAATGCAAATCGTCCATGCCCAAGTTTTAAACAAAGCTCCTGTTTGATCTGTTCGTGCTCAGAGTATATGTTGGGGATGACTCCCAGCTACTGCCCCATGAATTTTTAGCCTGCTATATTTAAAATATATTTTATTCGAAACATCTCCAGACTTCGCCCATCCCTAACTTTTTCCGATGCTGAGAAGCTCATCCATGCTTTTGTCTCCTCCAGGCTCGACTACTGCAACTCCCTGTTTGTTGGAATCCCTGGTAAATACCTTCAGAAGCTTCAATATTTTCAAAACAGTGCAGCAAGGATTTTATTGAGAGCTCGTAAATTTGAACATATTACACCCATTCTCCATCACCTTTATTGGCTTCCTGTCGCCTACAGAATTCAGTACAAAACTGCTCTCATTACACATCAATGCTTACACGGAGCTTCACCAGATTATCTAAAAGACATTCTTGTTCCATATTCATCCACCCGGTCTCTGCGGTCACAGGACAGTAATCTCCTTCACATTCCGAGAACCAAATTAAGGACCATGGGAGACCGGGCTTTCAGTGTGGCTGCCCCCCGCCTGTGGAACTCTCTTCCTGACTGTCTGAGAGCTCCACAGTCTAGAGCGGCTTGAAGACTTTTCTTTTTGCCCTGTTTACACGGACACTGTGTGGGGGAAACGGATGTTTTGGGTATGTTAATTAGGTGAAAAGTTTTGCATTGACACGGTCGAATTCTGTGGATACGACTCTCTCCCCCTCCACCCCCCGTCCTCATGATTTCATTGTAGTTACCATGCTGGGCCATTAGATGGCGCTGTGATTTTTGGAACCTTCACTACTGCGCATGCGCTGCCTGAGGTAAACAGACCAGCTGCCTTGTCTGTTTTCCTCTCTGGCTAAAATCAGCTAACTACAAGTTGTTGTCAACAAGTTAACAACAAGTTAAAGCTGGAATTTGGATAAGAGTCAACAGATTTGAGTCAGTGGGACTCTCTTCATCTAACAAGCTGCACACCACACACGCTGAGCCTGTGGACCAGAACCAGAACCGCTGAGTGGACTGTGGACCAGAACCGGACTTTCCAGCGTGATAAACAGCTGACTTACAGCAGGTAAATCAACGTTCTTAATATAATGTTTGCTTGTGTTTACTTTGATCACACAACAACTGAGTTTTTATTTATTTATTTATTTATTTCTGCCAGGTGGAGAAGCTGTCGTTCCAGCAGGCAGACGGTTCGGCGGTTCTGATGGGTCCAGATGAACACACAGCAAGAGTCGTAGTTACAGTTCAGTTCACGTGTTTTAATAGTGTGTTCAGTTTAATTCTCAGTGTTTGTGTTTAAACTTTGGTGCTGAATAAATAAATAAATAAAAAATAAACCTGGTGTCTTCATTTTCACAGCACGTTACGCACTGTTTAAAAAATGTAACGAGTCCAGATAGATACTGTAGTTCAGATAAATTTACATCTCCCACGCCAACATAAATACTGTTTATTATTGTTAAACTGTTGTATTTTGCAACGTGACACGTGAAATGTCTGTCAGCGCATGCGGGCTGCGCGCATGTGGTTGACACAAAAGCTCCACGGGAGATGTTTACATTATCAACGGGGGGTCTGCGAAAAACTTCCACCTTGAGAGCAGGGTCAGAAAAGTATCGGTGTCATCGAGGGGGGCCAGCGGTGTCGTGTAGGCGATAAGCAAAGTCGCAAAGAGAAAGTAGCGGTTACACTCAAAATACGCGCCGTGTAAACTGGCCCTGAGCCTACTCTGCCTCCTCATGATTCTATCTTTGATCTTAGTTGATACTGTTATTGATTTTACTTGTTTTATCACTTGTTTTAATGACATTTAATTTTCTTGCACTTTGTGGCACTTTGAGATTTTCATTAATGAAAAGTGCGTTATAAATTAAATTCATTATTATTATTATTATTATTAAAATTGACTTGTTTGTTTTTTATTACTTTTATCCCAACACTTTCACTGCAGCCTCTGCCATTTTTATCTAAACCAGAAGGAAGTATTTTGTAGACTCAAACTCCAAAACAAATTAGCTGGAATAAAGCAATAAAGTATGTAATTTGTCCCCGTACGGTTCTATCTCCTGGTGCCCCTCCCCACCCTCCTCCTTGTTCACCCTCCCTGATGTGGATCCCATCTGCTGCTGGGACCTCTCCCCAGCATGCAGGAGCAGGATAAGCACACCATTTCCCTGTCAATACTTTGCTATTAGCCCCTGCAGATCCATACATCACCGAGCTGCAGGCCTTGAACGGTGTAGGGTGTTCTGGTTATCTGAACGGCCGAGGCTGAGGGTCTCCTGTCTGCCCCGCACTTTGATTTATCCAACCGTGGTGGGTTAATGAGAAATGGCCCTTTGCTCTTACCCTCCGGGGTAAGAGCATGTACGTAAACGAGTTGCGGGGTGGGACAAAGCGGCCAAATGATGGGCCCTAAACAGAACAAAATTACTCCAAGTACCGTACGTACTTATCTATGGTTGATAAATAAAGGTAGAACAGTTGTGTGGAGCCATTCTTGTTTTTCTGAATTAATTGGTTAGATAATGGGATTTTCATTTGGATGGGCACTTGAGGTTAAGAACACCATCAAAGGGTTTGGTGTCTGATTTCTTTTTAAAACACCCACTGCACTTTCATGATGCTGGTTGGAAATAGTCAGATCAGCCTACCTTTGATAGCGACACCAAATAATTCAAACTATTCATCTTTACTGCTTCAGCGTAGCCATTTTTTCAGGATTTCCATTGTCTCTCTTGAGGTCATTCCAAAAGGCATACTGCCTTCGTTGGAGGTCATTCTCTGGCAGATTTACTTCCGCTTTCAGCCCCGAGTGCCTAATGAGCCTCAGCTGGCAAACAGCAACCAATATCTCATTCTGTAAGAGATCCTTCGTAAAGCTGAGGTCAGTTCCCACTAAAGGAGCTGATGTAAAGTTCAAGAACTCTGCGGTTGGATCTGGAGTTTGTTATCAGCCAGTTCTCCAAATTACGACAGTTTACCTGTTCCCTAAAGTGGTCCTGAGACCCAGCAAATGGTATCAGAGTTTTAGATTAGGATCATCTCACATGGAGAAAAGTCTGAGTTGGAGCTGTTTTGGAAATTATGTTACGCCCAGTTTCACACAAAGAATGAGATGTCACACTCAGAGCATGTGTTGTGAATCACTCTCAGCTACTACCACACCAAATTGTACCACAATATCCATAAAATTGACTGAATTATAGCCTTTTTTTGTGTTTTGTTAAGGTCCTTAGGTCATTTTTGGTCAAGTTAACGTGAAAGGACTGTCAGTTGTAGACACATCAAATAATTCCTGTGTAAAGTAACGTTCACGCTGCAGGATCCACACATGCTAAAGCATCCACATTTCCTTCTGACGTCCCGTCTTCTTCTCTTCTTCATCTGCGGGTGGCTTCAGAACTCACATCCACACCCTGGTGTCTGACGGAGGTCACATTTGACCAACAGATAACATGAATGACCACACAGGAAAAAAATCTGAGCATAAATAAAATCTAAATTGAGCTTTAAGGCATGCAGTGTGAACATAACGTTGGCTTCATAAAAACTCATCTAGTGGTCCATGACAAAATCACTTTGACGTCGACCACGAATGAGGCTGAACTTGGACATAAACGCATAAATCTTTAGAGAGAATTAGTTCTTTTTAAAGACGTCTGTTGGGAATATACATTTTCAGTAGAAGATATAATAAAAACCTAATTGTTTAGGAAACACTAACGTAGAATCTAAACTCAACAGGAAGAGGAAGAAAAAAATGCTGAAGATCAGTCGCTGTGACAGATGTGAACAAAGTGAAACTGTCTAATGAGCAACTGAGGGTTCCTTACAGGAGTCTGCTCGCACAGTTTGTAAAGGGTGTGTGTTTGGAGGCATTTAGCTGTTTTATAGCCAGGAAACTCGGGAACTCACATCCACACACAACGGGGGGGACAAACCATCGACAGATAAATGTCCTACTTAACTACAACACTCTAGAGCAGAACTCATACCCCTCCTTGTTGCTTTCTTTTACACACACACACACACACACACACACACTCACACACACACACACACACACACACACACACAACTTCCATAAAAATATCCAACATATGGTTGGATGCTTCTCGCTCCTATCCTAAGGCCAGTTTCCCATCTGGTTCCCTGAGAGGACCACAGAGGAGGAGGAGATCAGAAGAACACAAAATAGTTGTTTTCCTCATGAACAGAGATGAACAATAAAGGAGAATAAAGTGAAATAAAAAAAAAGTATCAAAAGAATACAAAAACAAAAAAAACTGTGAAGTACATGAAGGAATTGTTATGTAAGTTGAATTTATACAGCCAGTGGCACATAAAATACCAGTTTGGACCAATAAATACCTTAAAAATTATAACATTTAAATACCATTTGTTTCATTTTGGTCTAGTGGCAGGGCTTTTGACTTGGGACCCAAAGGACGCAGGTTCGCGTCCCGGCCACTACACACCTTGGGGTGTCTATGAGTGCACACCTAATTCTCCAGCTCCCCGGGCGCTTTCGGGCTGCTCACTGCACCACCTGGTAGGTGGTTGGGTTAAATGCAGAGACGAATTTCGTCTGTGTATGGGAAACATACGCAGATGACAGGAAAAGACATTATTATTATTATTATTATTATTATTATTATTATTATTATTTTGAGGCTTCAGTCAATGCAGCTGACAATATCCTTTTACTGTGATTGAAAAATACACAATAATGCATACGACACATTATGTTTTTTTTTTTGTTGTTTGTTTTGTTTTAATATGTTTTTTTATTTAATTTTGTTTTGTTTTAATTTAATTTTTTGTTTAAATTTTTGTTTTGCTTTAATTTATTTTTATTTTTTATTGATTTTTTTTTTTAAGTTTTGTTTTTGTTTTGTTTAAATTTTGTTTTTGTTTTGTTTTAATTTTTGTTTTGTTTTAACTTTTTTTTAAATTTTTTTTTAAATTTTTTTTATTTGTTTAAAAAATCTGTATTTCTCTCTTATGTTTGTCTATTGTTGATTGTTTAAGGAAATTTCTACTGTTACTGTCATCATCATTCTTTAGTTTGTAGCAGGTCGCTCTTGTAAATGAGTTCTCGAGGCTCAATTAGATTAGACGAAAAAAGGTTGAATGAATGTGCCAGTCGACAAACTACCACAGTTACTGTATTTATATCAATGGCCAGGACAAGCAAATATCTTGTATAACTTTTGACCTTGATTTGTGACCTCGACTTTGGAGCTGGGTTGGTGAAAAGATTAAGCGACATGGCGTGTAGCGATGATACAGATGTGTATCAAGTTTTGTTAAATGGCCTTGAGCAAATCCGAAGTTATGGGTGGGACAAGAGAAAGTTTACGTTATGTCCATCTTTTGAATAAAAATACTAAATCTACAAGTATAAAACACCTGTGAGTCAGAAACGTTTTTTTTTTTTAAGTTCTTCTGTGCCTGAAGGTCCAGCCTTAAACCCTATCAAACACAAAAACAAATTTTACAAATGTACAAAATTTCATAATATGGCGTCTGATGGTGCAGAACAATATTTGTAACATTTAAACCAAAAAAAAACTGCAACATCATCGTTCCACAACAGGACGTTCTTTTTTGAAACCTCTAGCATGAAAGGCTGCGGGCAACATGCATTCCTTCAATGTATGCAAGAAATAGTCCCTACCGCTTCGTAGCGGTCCTCCGATGACTCTTGATATTCTTTCGCACATGTTGTGGTCAAACGTTGGTGTGAAATATTAACTAAGAAATACTTGCACTGCAGATAGTTTGTAATGAAAGAAAGACTTCATTACCTCTATAAATATTTTTATGTCAGTTGTGCAGTTGGAAGATACAATAATTTTATAATAAAAAATTACTTTAAATCCAGTAAATACAATGTATAAACTAGAACAAAGACAGTAGCAGTTTTTATTAAAAGTTTAAAATTTTGGTTGGCCAGCTGTTTTTAGGTGCTTCCGCTTGTTCCGAAGTCTGGTAGCAGGAGCAGCAGCCTGAGCAAGGAGACCCAGACATCTCTTTCCACGGCCACCTCTTCCAGCTCTTCTGGGAGGACTCCAAGGCTTTCCCAGGCCAACCGAGAAACATCGCCTCTCCAGAATGTCCTCTTCCTCGGGGTCTCCTCCCAGCCAGACATGCCTGAAGCAGCTCCCTAGGGAGGCGGCCAGGGAGCGTCTCATCCCGAACCACCTCAACTGGCTCCACTCGATTTGGAGGAGCATCAGTTCTACTCCGAGTCTCTCCTGAATAACTGAACTTCTCTCACCCTATTTCTAAGAAAGAGTTCCACTACCCTGCAGAGGAAACTCTTTTCAGGCACATGTATTCGCAATCTCATTCTATCAGTCACTACCCAGAGTTCGTGGCCATAGGTGAGGGTAGGAACGTAAACCGACTGGTAAACAGAGAGTTTTGCCTCACAGCTCAGCTCTCTCTTCACTACAACGGACCGGTACAGAGTCTGCAATACTGCAGACGCTGCACCAATCTGTTTGCCAATCTCATCCTCCATTCTTCCCTCACTCGTGAACAATACCCCAAGATACTTGAACGCCTCCACTTGATGCAGAACCTCATTCTCGACCTGAAGAGACCAATTCGCCCTTTTCCAGCTGAGGACTATGGTCTCGGATTTGACTGTGCTGATTCTCATACCAGCCGCTTCACACTCGGATGCAAACTACTTCAGTGAGAGCTGAAGATCACAGCATGATGATGCCAGCAGGACCACATTATCTGCAAAGAGCAAAGATGGAATCCTGAGGCCCCCAAACCAGAATCCCTCCGCCCACTGGTTGCACAGAGAAATTATATGTCCATAAAAGTTATTAACAAAATTGATGACAATGGGCAGCCCTGGCAGAGTCCATATCCCAACCTGAAGTGGTCTGACTTACTACCAGCAATGCGAACTAAACTCTTGCACCAATAGGCTATATGCCACGGACTTCCGTTCCATCACTTCCGCATTCTTCACCCGTAAGACGCACTTCCGGTTTGCAGTCAACACGGTGTTAGCGATGGCGTTCTTCACGAGATCTCTGCAGGACTTGCCGACAGTCACTGTTAATAATGTCTACAGAATAATTCAGACCTTCTCTAAAGCGCCCACATTAAGAAGGATAAAGGATTTAAGCTTTGTGTCCAACTACATAAATAAATATGAAGGTAAGTCGGTATTTGTTTTCAGTTCACCAAACTACCTCGTAGGCTAACACAGCTAACATAGTTAGCCTTGCTAATCTGTTGAGTAAACGTGTTTTGTCTGTACAATGTTTTCTTATTAACACAAATGTTAGTTTCAAACAAGGAGGCAGGAGAAGTGACAGTTATGGCTGAGTGTTCACAGTCCATGAGGAAGAGAACCAGAAGCCCCACTGTTGAGTCAAAGCCACCTGACAGTTCAGTTTCAAACAAGGAGGCAGGAGATTTAGAGCAGATTTAGAAACAAAAGTTATTTTAATTCAAGTTTGTTTACAAAAGTTGAGCTGAAGTCAAACCTGTTAAATCACTGTTTGTAGCAGGTCTTAATAAGAGATGTTTTCTTTCACTGCACAGGACACGGCAGGTGTTGGTGATGATGAGGGAACCCCTGGTCCATCCTAGATGTTTGTGAGACGTGGGAAGACACCACCACTACAGCTCAAACATGAGGGAAGCAGTGAGGAGCTGAGATTGGATCCAAACACCAAATACAAACAAGTTGTTCCACTGAGGCACTGTAATCTGACTGATTACATGTTTTTAACACTAGCTCTACCAGTTTTTGTCAAAATGACAATTCTACCTATGCAACCCATGGGATTGTCAAACTGACAAATTGAATTAGCATTTTTAAAGCCATTGGTATGTATATGAGGCCATTCCAATCTGTTGGCGGGGAGGAGGCCTTGGGGCATATTTATATAGTCAGGTAAATCCAGTGGTGGAGAAAATACTCAAACACTGTACTTAAGTAAAAGTGCAAATAAACAGACAAAAATATACTCTAGTAAAAGTAGAAGTACCATATTAATATTTTTACTTAAGTAAAAGTAAATAAGTACTTGCTTTTAAAAATACTTAAAGTATTAAAGTAAAAGTAATTGCTGAATGTATTACCTAATGCAATGGCCTACAATACCATAAAGTGTGTGATATATATATATATATATATATATATATATATATATATATATATATATATATATATATATATATATATATATATATATATATATATATATGTGATATATATACATATATATATGTGATATATATACATATATATATATATATGTATATATATAGATATATATACATGTATATATATATATATATATATATATGTAAATGTATATATATATATGTATATATATATATGTATATATGTATATATATATTTATAAGTGGTATGTCAGACTGCAGGTTTACTTGTGGTTATATTTTGCTAACAGAGCACTTTGCAGTCAGGCCGCAGGTTTACTTGTGGTTATATTTTGCTAACAGAGCACTTTGCAGTCAGGCTGCAGGTTTACTTGTGGTTATATTTTGCTAACAGAGCACTTTGCTGTCAGACTGCAGGTTTACTTGTGGTTATAGTTTGCTAACAGAGCACTTTGCAGTCAGACTGCAGGTTTACTTGTGGTTATATTTTGCTAACAGAACACTTTGCAGTCAGACTGCAGGTTTACTTGTGGTTATAGTTTGCTAACAGAACACTTTGCTGTCAGACTGCAGGTTTACTTGTGGTTATATTTTGCTAACAGAGCACTTTGCAGTCAGACTGCAGGTTTACTTGTGGTTATATTTTGCTAACAGAGCACTTTGCTGTCAGACTGCAGGTTTACTTGTGGTTATATTTTGCTAACAGAACACTTTGCTGTCAGACTGCAGGTTTACTTGTGGTTATATTTTGCTAACAGAGCACTTTGCTGTCAGACTGCAGGTTTACTTGTGGTTATATTTTGCTAACAGAGCACTTTGCAGTCAGACTGCAGGTTTACTTGTGGTTATATTTTGCTAACAGAGCACTTTGCTGTCAGACTGCAGGTTTACTTGTGGTTATATTTTGCTAACAGAACACTTTGCAGTCAGACTGCAGGTTTACTTGTGGTTATATTTTGCTAACAGAGCACTTTGCAGTCAGACTGCAGGTTTACTTGTGGTTATATTTTGCTAACAGAGCACTTTGCAGTCAGGCTGCAGGTTTACTTGTGGTTATATTTTGCTAACAGAACACTTTGCAGTCAGGCTGCAGGTTTACTTGTGGTTATATTTTGCTAACAGAACACTTTGCAGTCAGACTGCAGGTTTACTTGTGGTTATATTTTGCTAACAGAGCACTTTGCAGTCAGACTGCAGGTTTACTTGTGGTTATATTTTGCTAACAGAGCACTTTGCTGTCAGACTGCAGGTTTACTTGTGGTTATATTTTGCTAACAGAGCACTTTGCAGTCAGGCTGCAGGTTTACTTGTGGTTATATTTTGCTAACAGAGCACTTTGCTGTCAGACTGCAGGTTTACTTGTGGTTATATTTTGCTAACAGAGCACTTTATGTCATACAGGTAGTCCCCGACTTACGAGCGAGTTCCGTTACAACGAGGCGCTCGTAACATGGAAATCTCGTAATTTGGAACGGCCGCCACGTGTCTCGTAAGTCCGGAATTTCGCTCGTAAGTTGGAACGGTTTTGCTAGCGCGACTACAAACACTCGTTTTTCATCGAAAAACCGCTTATGAGTGCATAAAAATGATCGGAAACCTGTGTCCACATGTTTAGCTAACGGACTGTGGTGAAAAAACACAGAAAAACTCAGTATTTTTTGCGTTTTTTCCAAAAATTTGCCAGCTCGTAAGTCCGGATGCTCGTAGGTCAGAGCGCTCGTAAGTCGGGGACTACCTGTATAGTATATATATATATATATATATATATATATATATATATATATATTATAGCTTGGTCCGCATTGCCGGCAGTAAGTCAGGCTCGTTTCCGGTAAAAGTTGGACTCCGCCAAGGTTGCCCTTTGTCACCGATTCTGTTCATAACTTTTATGGACAGAATTTCTAGGCGCAGCCAAGGTGTTGAGAGGATTTGTTTTGGTGACCTTAGAATCGCTTCTCTGTTTTTTGCAGATGATGTGGTCCTACTGGCTTCATCAGTTCGTGATTTACAATTTTCACTGGAGCGGTTTGCAGCCGAGTGTGATACGGCCGGGATGAGGATCAGTTCCTCCAAATCCGAGGCCATGGTCTTGAGCCGGAAAAGGGTAGCATGCCCTCTCCGGGTCGGGGAGGAGGTCCTGCCCCAAGTGGAGGAGTTTACGTATCTCGGGATCTTGTTCACGAATGAGGGAAAACTGGAGCGTGAGATCGATAGGCGGATAGGTGCAGTGTCCGTAGTGAAGCGGGCGCTGTACCGGTCTGTCGTGGTGAAGAGAGAGCTGAGTCAAAAGGCAAAGCTCTCAATTTACCGATCGATCTACGTTCCCACCCTCATCTATGGTCATGAGCTTTGGGTTATGACCGAAAGAACAAGATCTCGGATACAAGCGGCTGAAATGAGTTTTCTCCGCAGGGTGTCTGGACTCTCCCTTAGAGATAGGGTGAGAAGCTCAGTCATCCGGGAGGGACTTGGAGTAGAGCCGCTGCTTCTCCACATCGAGAGGAGCCAGTTGAGGTGGCTCGGACATCTGGTTAGGATGCCTCCTGGACGCCTCCCTGGGGAGGTGTTCCGGGCATGTCCCACTGGGAGGAGACCCAGAGGAAGAGCCAGGACGCGCTGGAGGGACTATGTTTCTCGGCTGGCCTGGGAACGCCTTGGGATTCCCCTGGAGGAGCTGCACCAAGTGGCTGGGGAGAGGGAAGTCTGGGCCTCCCTACTTAGGCTGCTACCCCCGCGACCCGACCCCGGATAAGCGGAAGAAGATGGATGGATGGATGGATGGATGGATGGATGGATGGATGGATGTTTTTGCTACTTTTCTATTGTTTATTGTTTAATGTATGTGTTTCATTGGCCTCGAGGCTCAATAAGATTTACCTGACTAAATAAAGGTTGAATGAAAAAAAATAAAAAAATAAAATTCAGTGTAACATTATTTTTGATCAAAGCTTGCCCCCCCCACCTACAGAGCAGTCTCTGGTGAAAACAACTCTCTCTCTCTGTAGAAGCAAGTTGGAAATGCTGTTGGAATGTGTGGTTAATTTGTGGGGGATGTATGTAAATGAATGTTCTTTGTGTCTTTTGTTTTGACCTACTGGAGAAGATTATGCTGGGAGAAGATTCTCAGGAGGGGATGTTTACCCAAATACAAAGATATCCACCCCCAGGCTCATGGAAGAATTGTCATTTTGACAAACTCATGGCAGTTCTAGTGTTTTTTTTTTTCCCTGGGTTTGCTAGTGTTAAATCTCCAAAAGCAGTCGAGGAAGCTGGGAGTTAGTCAGAAGATGTAATAATAATAATATAATTTAAACAGTGTTTAAATATTGTGCCTCATTTAGCTTGACTCATACGTTTTGTACAGTAATGTAACATTATCATCAAATTTCTTTTTAATAAAATGGCTAAAACGACTCTAAGCCTGTCTTAAACCAAAATACAGTACACATTTTTTTTGGGTGATAACACATCAATGAAGACAAAAGTCAGAATGTTTTGAACATTTTATTTTCTTACAAGTAGTAAGTAGTGTGACTGTAGTGTCAGGGTAGTCCTTGAAGTCTGCAGGTAGATTTCTGCATATCTGCTCTTCAGGTAGAGCCGAGTACTGTCAATACAAAGTTGCTGTGAAAATCCGTCTGACCGTGGACTGATGGACACCGTACGGGTCAGCAAGGTCCCGTTGCTTTGATCCAAGGTCAAGGTCATTTAAGAACAGGAAGAACTCAACGGGCTGCAGGGTATGAGTTGACGGGGTGGTGTGGTTAAATAATCAATAAATAACACTGAACAACTGGTAATAACTAATAATTAAATCTCAATGTCACTACAGTACTTGTGCAATAACTTGTCACACAACCTGTGTAATGTTGATTATGTGCATACATATATATGCACATAAAGTTTTAATATATATATATATATATATATATATATATACATATAATTATATATTATTATATATACTGTATGTGTATATATTTATATATATATATATATATATATATATATTTAAAACTTTATGTGCATGTTAGCTTATATTACTAGCTTGAAATACTTGCAGTAGTTAATTCAAATTCATCCTGCTGCATTGTTATATCCGTCTCTCTTCAGGACTTTGTGAATATTATTGAAGCCGGGATAAATGCAGCACACGAAGCTTCAAATAGAAGGGGTTCTTTATTCTCAAAAATAAACTATTCCCTCTGAGTTATGTATAAAAAAAACAAGAAAAAGTCCGTGTTTCGAACGGCAGCAAGCCTTAGCTTCAAATAAAATGGCGGACCGACAACACGGTTAGCACCCAACAGAGTAGCATGCAGCTGCACGTAACAGCTGAAATCTAACAGCGTGAAAGCTACTGCATAACAAACGGCAGCGGCACTCTACGAGAGAAAACAAACAGAAATAAAACATTAGCATCGTCTCTATAGCTTCATTCACGGAAGATAACAGAAATAAAACATTAGCATCGTCTCTATAGCTTCATTCACGGAAGATAATTCAGTTCCAACAATTACCGGACACTAGGATTCTCCTCTCACGTGGCCAGAGTGGTCCTCTCCACCAAGTCCTAGATAAAATGTCCTTCTCTTCCGTTTTCTTAACCAGTCCGTGCTACCGTACATAAACAAAGGGTTTCTTCTCTATTTCCGGTCCTTTTAGACCTCTCTGTACCAACAGCACCACATGCTGACAAAGAACAAGAATTACAACCATAGGTGAAATTAAAGCAAAACATGGTTTTTAAAATACATTTGACATGTACCCATTTTTCACCTGGTTACATTCTCCCCTGCTTAAATGTCATCGTCCTCGGTGACAAAGCAACTGCTTTTTACCTCTTTTAGAGCTTCTCTAAAAAAACAGAACCTAAGCTTGCAATAATCTGTGAAGCCATTTATGAGTTCATTTCTGGCCCCAACACTGACCTAGGTTGGTGATGTGGGTTTGGGTGTTTCCCTACATTCACTCTTCTACTCCTGCGGGGAGCAGGTGTGTGAGCTTGTCTAACGCCAGGAGGAGACACTGGAATCTCACCCAGTTGGTCAATATCGCCTGCTTCATTGTCAACATGCTCAGTCTCCCTCTGTTCAATCACAGGAAGTTCACATTCGGAAGTCAACGGAGTCTCTGCTCGCTTCTGAACACTTTCACCACTAGGACAATTTTCTACACCTGAACCAGGATTTAAGTCAAAAGAAACCTCTTCAATGACTATACCCCCATCATACTCATCAGATGAGGCAGTGTGTGATTCAGTAGTATTTGTCTGTTTGGCTACAGTGTTCTCACTGTGTCCCTGGTTTGTGTCTGGCACATGGACACATGACCTGATGTCAGCCCTGTTAACCGTTTTTGTAGGCCCTCCCTCTGCAGGTCGTACTATGCAAGTCGTGCCTACTACGTCTACGAGTTGGTAAACAACTGGACTCCATGCATCCTGAATTTTGTTACGACCAGCTGGTCTGTGTCTCAGGTAAACATACTCTCCAACCTCAATCGAAGGACAGTACACTTTGTGACTATGCCGAGCAACGCGTTTCGCAGCTTTCTGCTCTGCATACTCTTTTGCTCTTTCATGTGCCTCTTTGAGTCTTTGCTGGTGCACAGCAAGCCAATCAAGATTTTTATCAGGAGAACTTTCATGCGCAAGCAATGCATCGACAGGAAGATGTGGTTCTACTCCATAGAGCAAGAAGTAAGGGGAATATCCGGTAGTCGCATGTGGAGTAACATTGTACGCATAAACCAGCTCAGGTAAATGTTCAGGCCAACGCCTCTTTTTGTCAGGTGGAAGGGTGCGCAACAGTTCATGCAGAGTGCGGTTAAAACGCTCACACTGGGCATTTCCTGTCGGGTGATGGGGTGTTGTACGTGTTTTTTTCACACCATACATTCTACAAAGTTCAGCAATAACCTCCGATTCAAAGTTACGGCCCTGATCTGAGTGAAGACGCTCAGGTACACCGTACTTCATGAACCACTCCTTTAAGAGGACTTTGGCTGTGGTCTCTGCTTTTTGGTCACGTGTAGGGAACGCCTGGGTGAACTTTGTAAACACATCGGTAATGACTAGAACGTTCTCACGGCCATCGGAA